>PVKV010006476.1:0-104721 GCA_004027835.1 Alouatta palliata
CGTGCGGTGACCCACTGCGCCGGCTGAAACCGCAGGCGCTGGCGTTTTTTTGCCTGGGAAATCTCCTGGCCTGGCTGTCTGTTTCAGTCCCCTTTTTTAATCAAATGAATGGGCGGCTCTGCCTTCCCGGAGTTCCAATTGCCAGCTAAAACGGCACCCGGACCCACGTATTTTGTATTGGGAACTGCTGCGCTGGGGCGCCGCTCCAAACAGGGGCGGCGAAAACGCCCGCGCAGGCGAAAACAGCCAAGCCGGCGAAAACAGCCGCGCCGGCCAAACCAGCTGCGCTGGCGACCCGTGGGGCTCCTCCCCCTGGGAATCTCCTGGTCGGTGGGCAATAAAAATCCGTCTGGGAATGTGGCGTCCACTCACCCTCCACGCTTTCACTGGGAGCTGCAATCCTCAGCTGCTCCTAATCGGCCATCTTGGATCAGTCCCTCTTTTCTTTTCTTTTTTTTTTTTCTCACTCTGTCACCCAGGCTGGAGTACAGCGGCATGATCTTGGCTCGCCGCGACCTCCGCCTCCCAGGTTTTAGCAATTACCCTGCCTCAGCCTCCTGAGTAGCTGGGATTACAGGCACCCGCCATCACACCAGGCTAATTTTTGTATTTTTAGTAGAGATGGGGTTTCACCATGTTGGACAGGCTGGTCTTGAACTCCTGACCTCAAGTGATCCATCCACCTCAGCATCCCAAAGTGCTGGGGTTACAGGCGTGAGCTACTGCGCCTCACCTCCATATTTTCAATTAGCTAATTATATTGATTATTTTGGCCCATGTGCCTGCATTGGTTATAAAATCAATTTTTTTTTTTTTTTTTGAGACAGAGTCTCGCCCTGTCACCCAGGTTGGAGTGCAATGGCCGATCTCAGCTCACTGCAACCTCTGCCTCCTGGGTTCAAATGATTCTCCTGCCTCAGCCTCCAGAGTAGCTGGGATTACAGGCGTGCACCACTACGCCCAGCTAATTTTTGTATTTTTAGCAGAGACAGGGTTTCACCATGTTGGCCAGGCTGGTCATGAACTCCTGACCTCAGGTGATCCAGCCACCTCGGCCTCCCAAAGTGCTGGGATTACAGGCGTGAGAATTTCACTTTCAGATAGTGAGTAGAATGTTAAAAATATCTTTTAAGGGAGGGCTGTAAGGAGGGCTGGGTCTCATAGAGTTGGAAACCACTGGTTAGGGATTTGGCCCCTTCAGCTCCCAAAGACTGCCAGACTCCATACACAATAATTCAACCCTCCCTAAATTCCAGCTTTCTTTACCCAGAAATAAACAGCTTTGCTAGGCACCTAGGACAGCCAAAGTTCTTCTTTCACCCTTTTCCTGGTTTCCTACATGCATAACCAAGATTTGCTCAAAGATGGCCTATACCAACAAGGGGGGAAATGTAATTTCTGGTAGGGCAAAGAAAATCATGTATGATATTTCATGATGGTTCTAGGGGGAGAGGAAGGAAGGCCACCTGGCTGCACACCTGCACGTGCTCAGGCCGGGCTGTGCCGCAACGTGCACCATCTCTTCTACTCCTCACAACCGCAGCCTCTGCTTTTCCCTCCTAGCACTCATCAATATCTGGTGGTTTATATGGTAATTAAACTTCCTCACCACCTCCCAATGTGAACTCTATGTAGGGAGCTGGTTTGCTCACTGCTGCGTCCCATCAGCGAGGACTTCCTGGATTAGAGAGGATACTGAAGAAATGCGTGTTAAAATAATCGTGTTATGCCAGGTGCAGTGACTCATGCCTGCAATCCCAGCACTTTGGGAGGCCGAGGCAGGTGGATCACTTGAGGTCAGGAGTTCGAGACCAGCCTAGCCAACATGGTGAAACCCCCATCTTTACTAAAAATGCAAAAATTAGCTGAGTGTGGTGGCACATGCCTGTAATCCCAGCACTTTGGGAGGCTGAGGTAGGTGGATCACCTGAGCTCAGGAGATACAGACCTGCCTGGCCAACATGGTGAAACCCTGTCTCTACAAAAAATACATTAAAAATTAGCCAGACATGGTGTTGGGTGCCTGTAAACCTAGCTACTCAGGGGGCTGAGGCAGGAGAATCACTTGAGCATGGGAGGCGGAGGTTGTGGTGAGCCGAGATCGCACCATTGCACTCCATCCAGCCTGAGCAAGACCCTCACCCTACCCCCCCACCCCTGCTAAAAAATTTTGTTATGACTTAGGTATTATCAATGCTGTTTCATGCTGAGGAAACTGAGGCTTGCAGAAGTTCAAAAATTGTCTGTGATGGTGAATTTTGTGTGTCAACCTGGCTGGGCCATGGTGCTCAGCTGCATGGTCAAACACAGTCCAGATGTTGCTGTGACAGTATTTTAAAGATGTGACTAACATTTATAATTGGTATTTTGAGTAAAGCAGACAACTTTCATAATGTGAATGGGCTTCAGACAATCTGTTGAAGGCCTTAAGAGAAAAACCTAAGATTTCCCAAAAAAGGAATCCTATCTCAAGGCTGCAACTTAGAAACCTTGCCTGAGTTTCCAGCTTGCTGGCCTGTGGAATTCTGACTCAAGACTGAAACACCAACTCCTACCTGAATCTTCAGACTGCCAGCCTACTCTACGGATTCTGGGTTTGCCAGCTGCCCCATTCATGTGAGCCAAATCCTTAAAATAAACCTAGACAGGCCAGGTGCGGTGGCTCATGCCTATAATCCCAGCATTTTGGGAGGTAGAGGCAGGCAGATCACGAGGTCAGGAGTTCGAGACCAGCCTGGGCAATATGGTAAAACCCCGTCCCTACTAAAATACAAAAAATTAGCTGGGCGTGGTGGCAGATGCCTGTAGTCCCAGCTACTTGGGAGGCTGAGGCAGGAGAATCGCTTGAACCTGGGAGGTGGAGGTTGCAGTGAGCCGAGATTGTGCCACTGCACTCCAGACTGAGAGTAAGACTCTGTCTCCAAAAAATAAAATAATAATAATAATAAACCTAGATAGAAAAACGGTGGTTAGATAGATAGATAGTATACATATTTTACACTTACATATATATGTAATAACATGTATTAATATATATAAATACATATTTATATGTATGTAAAATATATTTAAAAATTAGCCAGACATGGTGGCGGGCACCTGTAGATTCAGGTATTTTTATGTATAAGATATATATATATATGTGTGTGTGTGTATAAATGTATGTATATTTATATATATTTTACATATGTAAAGTTATGTTATATATTATATATGTAAGAATATAATATAATTTCATGTATATATAAAATCTATCTGTCTATCATTTATCTATCTAAATATCTAGATAAGAGATAGGATGTAGATAGGAGATAGATATACAGGAGATATCATTGTATCTATCTCTATCTATCTATCATCTATCTAAAATCTCCTTTCAATATATCCTATCACTCTGTTTCTCTGGAGGACCATGACCAACACACCATCCAAGCTCACATCTGCTCTATGTCAAGGACAGCTAATGACTGATATTTATTATGTGATTCAGTCCTTACAACGATCATGCATGATATTTCACATGTGAGGAAACTAAGAGTCAAGTGTTAAGAATCTGGCCCAAGTTGCACAGCTGGAAAGAGTCAGGCTTTGCACATGTTAGGTGCCAACGGTGAGTCTGACTCTCTTTACTGCTGCACCACTCGCTCCCCTGAGAGGAACAGCGAGAGCCCATCTGACTTCTTCACTGTGCCCCTCCCAACAGCACCCTCAAGAACACCTAGAGCAGAAGCATCAATAGTCCCCATAACCATGATCCCCATGACGACCACTGCCAGCCATGCAAGAGCCCAGCAGCGATGACAACCACAGCTAGAGCTAGCAGTGTCAGAGCACAGCATGACCACCACTAAAGCCAGCGGTCCCCAAGTCTCTGTTTCCCTCCAGGCACCTTTCTGGCACTTTCTGTGGGAGAGAAAGTGGGTGGGAAGAGAGGGACATCAGTTTCATGTCCTGGGCATTCTTGACCCCGTCATCCTTTCCTCCCAGAAGGGCACCATGAGGTAGACACTGGTTTATCAAACACAGCAACATTGATGCACATGAGTTGTAGCACTTGCCTGGGTTAAAGTTACATACAGGGACCAAGTTTTTTGATTATCACTCAGTGTTTGCAGTAGCCTTTCTCAGTGATGAGGCTTGTCACCATCCACACAGATGCCATGAGGCAGGAACTATAGCTGCCATCAGTTGTTCAAGGTGTTCAGGCCATCCCTGAAGGGCCTCAGTGAAGCCCCTTGTGGCATTAAACCCTTCCCCACAGTTTGTCCAGGTTGCCTAGAGTGAGTGGTGATGAGTAAGGGTGCAGGGGCCTCTGTGTAGGGACATCACAGTCAGTGGCCCATGGTCCCGAAGGATGGCTGTCACCATACCCCTCTGTTGGAGGCATTTCTGTTGGGCCAGCCTTCAGCCCTGATCTCACACTGCTGCTGTACATGCAACATGAGCCCTGGCAGAGTTCTCAGGATTCTCAGCTGAGGGGCTTCAAAGACAGCCTTACAAAAACATGAATGTCACCCCTCACTCAGCAAGCTTATATGTAGTGTCTACTAATTGTCCTGCACAGTGTTGCGGCCATCGCAGGAGATAAGCATGCTTCCTGCTGCTGAGGAGCCGCAGTCTGCTTGGGAGGCCCACGCTTGGTATCAGTACACTCAGGACAGAGTGCAAATCTGGGCTTGCCCAAGATGCCACGTGGAACAAGCCAAACCCTGCACAAAAAAAAACCCCGCGCAGGGGGAGCAGGAGCAGCTCTGGGTGTAAGGTTGGGAGAAACTGTCATTTTCATGCTTAAAATAGTTCATAGTGTGTGAACATCACTTTTATAATCAGAAAAGAGAGATAAGGATTTGGCCCCCAAAAACCTTGTATTAGTTTTGTTCATCTGGTAAGTCCAAAGAGAGACAGATACAAAGAGATATTCAGAGTGAGACACAAAGAATGAGACAGAAAGATATGGAGAAAAAGAGAGATAATTCCTTTAGTTCTGCCTATCTTCGATTACTAGTGAGACTGACAGTTTTTGCATATGGTTATTCATTCTTTGCCTTTCTTCTTTTGTGACTCAGTTATTTCTGGATTACACCATCTTCTCCCTTGGGTTGTTTCTCTTTGGTATGATTGATGCATAAGACCTCCTTATATATTAGTGTTTTTAATCCTTTGTCTGTTGCATATGTTACAAAAGTGTCTTTTTTTTTTTGAGACAGAATCTCACTCTGTTGCCCAGGCTGGAGTGCGCTGGCGCCATCTCAGCTCACTGCAACCTTCACCTCCCGGGTTCCGTCTGTTCTCCTGCTTCAGCCTCCCGAGTAGCTGGGACTACAGGTGCATGCCACCACGCCAGGCTAATTTTTCTTTTCTTTTTTTTGGCATTGTTTAGTAGAGACGGGGTTTCACCATATTGGCCAGGCTGGTCTCGAACTCCTGACCTCGTGATCCACCCACCTTGGCCTCCCAAAGTGCTGGGATTACAGGCATGAGCCACTGTACCCAGCTGCCTTTGTCTTTTAACTTCACTATTTTATCACAGGGAAGATACACTTATGGGGACAGATCTAGTGATCTTTCTGTTTGTGAGTTTTGCCTTCACTGTCAGGCTTGTTAAGTTTTTCTACATGCTGAAAGATTGTATAGATGTTGACTTATATACGACTCCGATTTTCAGTTTTATTTTTGCCATCTAAGTCTTTAAATCATTTGAGATTCATTTGAATGCAAAACATGACAGAGGAATCTAACTTTTTTCCTCAATAGCTGGCTAATTGCAACAACTACAGTTGGGCAAATCTTTTCCCACTGATGTAGAAGGCTCCTTGATTGTTTCATAAAGTCTTGTCTGTTTCTGGTGGTTCTGATTGTCCTTATTTTCTTTCACTACTAGTTGGCTCAAACAGGAGTATCATTACTATTTTAATTGTTGTAAATTTTATAATATATATTTATGCTGGGCGTGGTGGCTCACGCCTGTAATCCCAGCACTTTGGGAGGCTGAGGTGGGTGGATCACCTGAGGTCAGGAGTTCGAGACCAGCCTGACCAATATGGTGAAATCCTATCTTTAAAAAAAAAAAAAAAATATATATATATATATATATATATACACACACATACATATAATTGGTGAGGAAAAGTCACCCTCATTATTTTTCTTTTTCAGAATTTTCAAGCAATTTGTCTGTATTTATTTTTTCTGAATGAACTTTAGAACATTTTATTGTGCTCCCCCTAAAGAAAGCTTTGACTTGAATTTTATCAAATTTCCAAATTTATAAAACAATGGGCTTCACATCCAAAGAGAGGCTATGGATTTCCATTTCAATGAAAAAAAATAATGGCTGAGAACATGTATTTTTCAGGTAGATGGCCTGGGTTCAAATCCCAGCTGAAAAACTTTCTAATTCTGTGACCTTGATCACGATGGTAAACCTCTCTGTGCCTCAACTTCTATATATACAGTGTGGGTAATAAGAGTAGCCATTGGATGGCTTGTACAACTTAAATGAATGTATATTTGTCAGGTGGGTAGAATAATGCATGGCACATTCTTAATAGATGCTAACTTTTCTTATTTGATACTTTCTTCTTTACTTTCCTCAGTAACATTTTGTAGTCTGCTCCATGTTGGTTCCATACGAGAATGTTGGGAGTATAAGATGAGTCAAAACATAGAAAATATAGAACCGCAGATGCTCCATGGTAAACACTACATTATATCGTCTTTTTTTTTCTTTTTTCTTTTACTTTTTTCATTCCTGAAACATAGAAAAGATGAGTGGCAGCTGCAGGTGTTGTGCTGACCTGCCATAATGTCTTTTTAACATCAAATGACAGTGTCACCTCTTTCTATGCCTGCCTGTCACCTTTCAGGCTCATTCCAACTTCAGTACTGTGAAACATGTTGAATAAAAATAAAGAGAAGAACACTTGTTCTGGACAATGGTCCATGTTTTCTGTACACTAAAAACCACCCTTATGTATCGCACGTAATTCAACTCAGAGAACAAGTCTCTCTGAGACTATGTAGTCCTTGTGGGTGAGGGAGAGAGATGGGTCCTTAGCTATTTTATTTTGTTTTACATTTCATTCCCAGGCTAAGACTGTCTTTTATGGGTTTCAGCTGGAATAAGGCTTTCCTGTCTCATTATGAATCTGTAAGTGTGAACAACCATAACAGAAAATCTCCACGACCTTTGTGTGCAGTTGTAACTGCAGATCTTTCTGTCGCAGGAAAATCACAGCGGTAACTTGAATCCCTTATGGTTCATCAAGATGAACAAATTACAGCGCTTGATGAGTGAACATTTGAATTAATGCAAGATCCCGCAATCAGCACCAGGGCGCACATGCATACGATCCGTCCGTCCACTGTAGTCACAGGGGCTTTGCACTCCCTTGTCTCATTATCACAGTCTTTAGCAGGTATTTGCTTTCTGCTCATCCTCACTTGTGGCTTTTAAGGATTTGTTGGAATATGAGTTTAATGAGCAATAGCTGCCAGCCACACACTCCTGGACTGCCATGAGATTTTAAGAAAGTCTTTTTCTTCTCATTCATTTCAAACAAAAACAAACAGAAATTCACCTGCACAGGAAAGAGTCCATAGTGCTAAAACTTTGAAGCTGTAATTTCTAATGGCAGCTGTCTCTTGAATCATGGACATAGTTAAGTCCATCTCCTTAAACCTACTTTTTACTCTGTGAAAATGGTCATAAAATAATCTCATAGTAGTGAGATTAATCTCACATTCTCATAAATGCAGATAATTATGCAAACCTCTAACTTTTCCATAAGGACTACATTTGTGAAATATGACTGACATAGTTTGGATATTTGTCCTCTCAAAATCTCATGTTGAAATGTAATCCCAGTCTTGGAGGTGGGTCTAGTGGGAGGTGTTTAGCTCATGCAGGTGGTTTCCTCATGAATGGTGTGGTGCTATCTGCATGGTAATGAGTGAGTTCTCCCCTCTATTAGTTCACTCAAGAATTGGTTGTTTAAAAGGGTGTGGCAACCCTCCTCCTCTCTTGCTCTCTCTCACTATGTGACACACCAGCTCCCTTTGCTTTGCACCACAAGTAAAACTTCCTGAGGCTTCACCAAAAGCTGAACAGACGCCAACACCATGCATTTTGGACAGCCTGCAGAACCATGAGCCAAATAAATATCTTTTCTTTGTAAGTTACCTCATCTCAGATATTCCTTTTCAGCAGTACAAAATGAGCAAATACAGTGACTCCACAGCAAATTGTCCTGAGACTCACACAGTCAGGAATCCGGTGGTGGCTGACCTGGTGCTTCTGGCTCTGGTTTCTGTTGCGTGGCTGCAGTCAAGCTGTCATCGGGGCTGTGATCTCATCTGAAGGCTTGCTAGGGCTGGAGGATTTGCTCCTAAACTCATTCATCAGATGTCAGCTCCTCACTGACTGTTGGCCAGAGACCTCAGCTCCTTCCTGCATAGACCAACCCTTAAGGCTACTCACAAAATAATAGTTGGCTTCCTCCAGAGCAAGTAATTTGAAAGAGAGAGAAAGAGAGAGAGAGAGCCAGCACCAAAGCAGAAGGCATAGCTTCTCTTACTGGCTAATCTCATAGTGATATCTCCTCACTACATTGTATACTAATGATCACATAGACCCACCCTGGCCCCACGCTGAAGGGGACTCTACAAGGGTGTAAAAACCAGGACATGGGTCACTGGGGCCATCCTAGAAGCTGGCTACCAAAAGTACCATAAAAATGCAAAGCTAAATAGGGTGATGTAGAGTATGCTAGCTAGTGTTAAAGGAAAATCAGAATTCATTTTCTTCTTTTGAAAATCAGGCATCAGTTATAATTCACCCTGGAAACTCTTTCATCAGTATCCCAAATTCTCAGCAGTGACCTGTTGCCTGCCCAACCTGAAGAATTTCCCAGCTATTATCAGAACCAGAACCATGCTTCCAACAGTACAGAAATGACGGAAATACACCTGGATTCCCTCAGCTCAAGAATACCTTGGAGTCCCCAGAGTCTGGCTGTTTTAGTTTTGGTTACCCAGTGCACGCTTGTGAGCACCTCCAGGGAAGGGGAGACCGCCTCCCAGATGATCCCAGGCAGAGTCTGAAACCAAGGTTCTAACCACAGGAATGAACCTTCAGACTTGCCTGGTTATGACTGCTTAGGACAAAGCTCTGTAGCACATAGCCTGCAGCACATCTTCACTTCTGTCTTGCTGTGTGGGCATGCTAAGAGGGGCAGAGGGGACTGACTTGGGTCAAATAACACAGGAGACTTAAGAGCAATTTGATCTTACACCTCAAAAATAGGCAATGTCCAACGGCCACATGTGAGGGGAACCTGTATATCTTCAAACCCACTGAAAATGTATTCAGGGTATAATATCATGTTCCACTTAAAGACTGTTCCCTAAACATGTGCCGAGCAGATCTGATGCAGCAGCTAGAGCACTGGCATATGAAGCTGAACCAAGCATAGACAGGGCTGACCCTCAAATCACCTCCATTTACAGAGACCGGCAAACATTGCACACAAAGAACTATCACAGGTGGGAGCGGTGGCTCACGCCTGTAATCCCAACCCTTTGGGAGGCCCAGACAGGTGGATCATGAGGTCAAGTGATCGAGACCATCCTGGCCAACATGGTGAAGCCCCGTCTCTACTAAAAAAAAAAAAAATGCAAAAATTAGCTGGGCATGGTTGCACACACCTGTGATCCCAGTTACTCAGGAGGCTGAGGAGGAGAATCAGTTGAACCTGGGGGGCAGGCAGAGGTTGCAGTGAGCTGAGATTGCACCACTGCACTTCAGCCTGGCAATAGAGTGAGACTCTGTCTCAAAAAAAAAAAAAAGAACTATAACACAAGGCTAAATACGCTAAATACTGTAGAGAAGTCAAAACAAAATAATCATAATTCCAGAGAAAAAAGCACCTTTTTATTATTAAAATTAATAGTTCATAACTAAATTAGTCATTTATTAATTGGGAAGATGTATTTATCCTATCCCTGGTTGTTTAGATAGGTTGTTTCGATAGGCCCAGCAGTGTGCTGGAACACAGGAGAAAAACCGCAGCCCCCTGGGAAGGACTTAGATCTGCAAGGACCAGCAGCACAAAGCGTGCTAGCTAGGCTGGAACAGATCTAGGTGGGTGGGAATAAAGCCATCATCGTGAGAAGCCAGTTCTCTCTGCAGGAGGTAATCAAGGATCTATCGTGGGAGTTATGCTCCGAGGGAGTGCGGAAGGATGAAGGGGACACTGACAAGGGGCAGAGAGGTCGTATAGAGAGAACATTTCAGAAGGTACAGCGTGTACAAGAACATAAAGCCATTAAACACCCCCGCATATGCAAACAGTTGCAAGTGCTTTGGAGAGAGCTAGTTTTATGGAACACCAGGGGAAAATCGAGGCAGCAACAGGTCCCAAAGTGTGGCTGGGCTGACGTGTGCATAGATTCTTTCCTCTAGGCAGCGGGCCTCCACGGAGGGTGGAGTAACAAGGCTCTTTGAGAATCTGAAGAAAGCTCTGGCCGCATCTGTTGCAATAGTGTACGCAGATACAACTGTACCTACAATTCAGAGGGTCCATGGAGCCCAGGAGCCCCTCTGTGGACCTTCTGCGATAGGAGGCTAAGAACCCTCTTACTCAGCGTCAGGGACCCCCTGCTGGGATTCTCGCTGGAGTGAGATACTCAGATGCTCACCTCAGACCTACCTCCTCCAGGCAGCAGGATGGAGAACGGGTCTACAGGACAGAGGGCAGAGGCAGGAGGCTACTGAATGCATCTCAAAACGTGCACAAGAGCTGAGAGCTTAATGTGTGTCTACCAGCATGTTTCCTCACTCCGAAATGCAGAACACAGCATCAATTTAATAACAGCTATTAGGAAAAAGAAGAACTCACATTAAATAGACACTTTTTTGTTTGTTTGTTTGTTTGTTTTTGAGACAGAGTCTTGCTCTGTCGCCAGGCGCCGGACTGGAGAGCGGTGGCATGATCTCGGCTCACTACAACCTCCACCTCCTGGGTTCAAGCAATTCTCCTGCCTCAGCCTCCAAAGTAGCTGGGACTACAGGCACGCGACACCACACCCAACTAATTTTTGTATTTTTTAGTAGAGAGGGGTTTCACCATGTTGGCCAGGATTGTCTCGATCTGTTGACCTCGTGATACACCCGCCTCAGCCTCCAAAATTCTGAGATTACAGGCGTGAGCCACCGCGCCTGGCCTAAATAGACACTCTTTTCTATCTCACGTTTTCCATTTACGATTTTTGGGTGGGGGAGTGGGGCAGTGGACACCAACTCTGATTAACTTAAACATGACAAAAATAGGGTCTTATCCTAAGAACACTGGGTATCTCGTAGAACCAACAGAGACACACATGCAGCCTCTGCTGGTTGGGAGGACAGGACCGCAGGGCAGGAGACCGGGCACTGCAGGCCATGAGTCCCGCACCGTGAGCGACCCTGTGGCTGATCTCCGACGACAGCCTCCCTGTGTGTCTTCCCATGAATTTCCTTCTCCCAAGACAGTGTCTGGTTGGCATATTGGGATCCACACCCCATCCAGCCCAGGGATACTCAGTTGAGGTCTAGCCCAGGGATGGGGGAGTAGATCCCCATATGCCAACCAGACACTGTCTCGGGAGAAGGAAAGTCCTAACAAAGCTCCATGAAACAATACAGAACAAGGTCCCAAAGCGCGGAGGAAAGTGCTGTTATCAGAAGAAATCTAAAAAATTAAAAATAGGGAAGGATGGGGCCAGGCGCAGTGGCTCACACCTATAATCCCAGCACTTTGGGAGGCCGAGGCAGGTGAATCATGAGGTTAGGAGTTCAAGACCAGCCTGACCAACATGGTGAAACCCTGTCTCTGCTAAAAATATAAAAATTAGCTGGTCATGGTGGTGAACACCTGTAATCCCAGCTACTCGGGAGGCTGAGGCACGAGAATCGCTTGAACCCCAGGGGCGGAGTTTGCAGTGAGCTGAGATGGTGCCGCTGCACTCCAGCCTGGGCGACAGATCAAGACTCCGTTTAAAAAAAAAAATAGGTTAAGGATGACGGCTCACCAAAAATAACGGATTTGCACTAAACTGATAAAAGCATATATTTCTCCAGACATGAAGGTTTTCTTCTTCACTATCAGACCTTCACTTATTCAACAAATATTGTACTTACTATGTGCCAGGCACTGGGAATTACAGCAGTGGAAACAAATAGACAAAAATTCCTTCCCTCACTGGCCTTCCATTCTAGTGGAGGTTTGACTCTAAGCATTCTGCAGGTACAGACGCTAAAGGCCCTGGCTGCTGTGGCTTGACCCTTTGCCTGGAGTTAAGTGATGCTGTTCACAGCCTGCTCAAGTCCTGGACCTCTTTGCCGCCATTGGGATTGATAGAATAATATTTTGAAATACCATACTAAAGAATACCATGGTTTTACGCATTTTTCATATTCAGTTGAGTTCACAGTCTTGCTCTTTATCTGAATTCCTATTGCTGGAAATCATCTGGGAGTTTCTGACAGAGGGAATTTCCACAGCTGAGTATGGCACCAGAGGCAACGTAAGAACTATGGTCTTGGCCAGGCGCTGTGGCTCACGCCTATAATCCCAGCACTTTGGGAGGCCAAGCCGGGCGGAACACAAGGTCAGGAGATTGAGACCAGCCTGACAAACATGGTGAAACCCTGTCTGTATTAAAAATACAAAAAATTAGCTAGGCATGACAGAGTGAGACTGCATTTCAAAAAAAAAAAAAAAAAGAGAGAGAGAGAGAGAAAACTGTGCTCTCTATTTTTAATTCATGACTGGGTATATATACCCCAGGCAATTTGTGTGCAACCAACATGGAGAAACCTCATCTCTACTAAAATTAGCTGGGCATGGTGGCACATGCCTATAATCCCAGCTACTCAGGAGGCTGAGGCAGGAAAATCGCTTGAACCCGAGAGGTGGAGGTTGCAGTGACCCGAGATTGCACCGCCACACTCCAGCCTGGGTAACAAGAGCGAAACTCCATCTCAAAAAAAAAAAAAATAGAGACAAAATTTCCGTTAAACTTCATCTATTGGTGTCACCACCAACACAAACGACAGAGCCATTGTTCCTACAGTGATACTACAGTTTACCTCCAGGCTGGTGGTGGTATCTGGGAGTCAGACGTGTTAGACTGAAAAACGATGCATCTTAGAATGGACAATGCCATTCAGTCAGCAGATGGCCAGAAGAATGGAGCCAGAACAGGCTGACAGAAACGCTCACAGTGGCTTCTTGGGTCATTATTAAACAGCTCCTGGGACCTGTCTTAGACAGATGTGTCACGTGGTGTTTCTCCCCACATGGCCAGAGTCAGGGCGATTGAATTCCCAGGTTTCCAGGTTTACACAGCTGCAGACATCACAGAGGAGGGACGCAAGTTGTCCAGATACAAAAATACTCTCAGGCCTGCAAACAGCCTGCGACGGATGGATGTGCCGCTGGAAAGGGGAGCTCATCACACCTTCTGTCCTCCTGCCAGCCCACTAGGCCCTCGGCCAGGCCTCCAGACTCGGCCCACTGTCTCTTGCCCCAGACCTAAAGGTGTCCCCAGCTCTGAGCACAGACTTAGGCAGCCTCCTGTTCTCCAGACACAGAGATGGTAGTAGGATGTAAACAGCCAAAGCCACGGAAGCAGCCAGTCTAGGCTACTCCACAGGTGTAGAAATATGGAGGCCCCCCACCTCCCAGAGCCAAGGTGAACTGCAGGGCGATTTGGGGCTGACAGACCGGTATGCGGGGACATTCCTCCATGGGCTCCCATGACAGGCTCTGCAGTGCTGGAGGAGAGCCATACATATTTGTCCAGTCGCATAGTTCAGGCTTGTGAAAATCAGGACTGAGGAAGTAAGCTCTTTATTCTCCTTCCAAAAACACTGCTTGAACTCTGACCTCTGCCCCCCCACCTCATTTCTGCTCGATTTTCAATCTGTTTTCCATTATTTTCACTTCACATCCCTGTGCAGACTTTGCTAGAAATTCAATGAGCCCAGGCTGGAAAACAATCAGTGCGTTATCCTGAACTTATCTGAATACCTTCCTGTTGCTAGGAAAACCTACTCATTCTGGGGACGGATTTGAGGCCACTCCTGGCCTTGCTGAGGTGTTCCTCCTCCTGGCAGAGAACAGCCAGACCTTCAGAAGCATGCCTTGTATCTTAGAGTCACCTGATGTATCCCTAAGCAGGGCCCTGTCCACACAGCCAGGTGTGGCGGGGCTAGTCCCCCACTGAACCAGCAGCCACCTCCCTCCCTGGCTGTTTTTCTAGACCTGCCCTCTGCCTAGGGGCTGCATGTGTATTCGCTACTTCCCCAAAAGGGGGCATTTCCCACCGTTCTGGAATTCTTGATTATGCATGCATCTGTGCCTGTGAAGCCAACCCAGTGTCCTGGCACTTTTCATACTGTTCCAGCCAGCTGTTTCCAATCGGTCAGTTTCAGCTGGGTGAGCTGTTTCTTCTCTCCTGGACATGCATTGCCATCTGTACTATTTTGACCCTGGTGTCTG
The DNA here is from genome assembly GCA_004027835.1 of Alouatta palliata. Classification (NCBI taxonomy): domain Eukaryota; kingdom Metazoa; phylum Chordata; class Mammalia; order Primates; family Atelidae; genus Alouatta; species Alouatta palliata. Next base: position 14,544 of record PVKV010006476.1, read on the forward strand.
CTTGTTTAATCAATGCTGGAGACACATGGGAAATGGAGATGACCCTGCTCTTGGACCAGTTTGGTGGTATGGGCACCAATAGGGCCTCAGGAGGAAACTGAGTCTTGGAGGAAACTGGAGGGTGCATCTACTACAGGGTGATGCTCCCAGCGAGGGAAGTGTGGGGAGACACTGCCATGTGTGTGCCATGTCTTTCACTCGTATGGTTGCGTGTGTATGACCTGGTTACTTCTGCAGGGGCCAGAGGTTATCATCCTGAGGTGTGTGGGCAGAATTTGGAACCCCAAGAACTTGGATGGGGAAAAAAATGCATCTTTGTTTTCACTAACTTCTAACTACAATTTAGCACTTCCTTCCACTTCAAATGTGGGTGACAAACCACAGTGGTATCAGCACCACCTTTGTGACCCTGTCAATAGAGGAAATCTCAGTTGTTTTCATTTCACCTTGAATTAGTTAGTGTCCACACTCGTGGCTATTTCATAATTAATGGTCATCATCAGACCACTGAGAGGGCTTGTTCACGCATTAACAAAGACGCACCCGTGTTATGACATTGTGGATGCATTTTTATACTTTAATGATGATTTTCAATAAATGGATTTTCCTATAATTCTCTGTGTTTTGTTTTAAACATCATTCTGAGAAGGGGGCCTGCAGAGGCCACTACAGTGCCTCCTCCACATTCCTGGACCTCACCTTCCAGCTTCCCCTTCCACGTGGAAAAGTGCGCCCTGTGAACCATCCTCTCCTTTGAACCCTAACCAATGATTTGCAAGGATTGTTGTAAACTGCTCAGCTCCCTCCTGTCTTGGGTGGGTTTCACCCCTCTCCCAGTATCCCCCCAGGATTCAGTGTATCCTCTGCCGAGGAAGCCAGCTTCACAGCTCCCCTTGGCTACCATGGCGCCCCCATTTTGCTTCCCCTACCTGCGCCGGTGCTCCCTGCACCTCCCCAATAAATAACCTGTTCTCAATCTTATGTCTTCACTTCGACTTACCCAAAATGCAGACTTGGTATGTGGGTTGCAGTAGGCCGCGAAGGAGTTTACAGCCCAAAATTAGTCAAGGAACCCAGGCTAGAAGTCCCCCTTCCTTGCCAGTTTACCTTAAACCATATTTTTCTCCAGGGGACTCCAAGGCATCAGTTCTTGAGTGGAGAGATTCTTAAAGATCCTAAGTTCTCCATAAGAACTTTTAAGATCTACATTACCATTCAGTTGTAATAGTCATGACAGTGTGGTGCTGGCAGAGGGACATACACACAGATCAATGGAACAGCACAGAGAACCCGGAAACAGACCCACACAAATATGCCCACTTAATTACTGACAAAGGAGCAAACGCAATTCAATAGAGAAAAGAGCAACTTTTCCACTGGAGCAACTCAACATCCACAGGCAAGAAGGATACGGAGAAAGAAGAGAGAAGAGAAGAGAGAAAGAGGTAGAGGAGAAGGAGGAGGAGGAGGAGAAGAGAGAAGAAGAAAAAAGAAGACTGAAGAAAGAAATAAACCTCAACCCAAACATCATACTTTACACAGAAATTGACTCAAAACAGACCATGCACTTAAACATTAAAAAATGTAAAACTATAGAGCATTGGAGAAAATCTTTGAGACCTAAAGCAAAGCAAAGAATTCTTAGAACTAATGCCAAAAGTATTATCTATAAGAAGAAAATGTATATATTCAACTTTATCAAAATCAAAACTGTTTATGAAACAAACATCCTGTTAAAAGAATGAAAAGACAAATTACACACTGGTAGGAAATATCTGCAAATCACATATCTGACAAAGATCTTGTATCTAGACTATATAAAGAACCCTCAAAACTCAACAATAAACAACAACAAAGAATTCATTTAGAACATGAGCAAAAAACGTGTACAGACATTTCACCAAAGCGGATATACAGACGACAAATAAACTCACGCCGCATTCCTCCCCAAAGATCTTCAACATCATTAGCTATTAGAGAAATCCAAATTCAAACCACAGTAATATTCCACTACCTACTTATCAGACTGGCTAACATGAAAAACAGTGATAACAGCCAATGCTAGCAAGGATGTGAAGAAACCGAATCACTCATACATTGCCGGTGTTAATGAAAAATGGCACAGGCACTCTGGGAAATATTTTGGGAGTTTCCTATAAAATTAAACATTCAAGTACCATATGACTCAGACATTGTACTCTCGAGTATTTATTCCAGAGAAATGAAGACTTATTTTCATGCAGGATCTTGTAAATAAATATTCATAGCAGCTTTACTGATAATAACCAAGAGCTAGAAATTACCCAAATGTTCTTAGAAACTGAATGGTTAAACAAACTGTAGTCATCTACACTATGGAATCCCAGTCAGCAATAAAAAGGAGCAAAGGGTTGATACACACAGCATGTAGACAGACCTGAGTATTATGCTGAGTGACAAGAGCCAGTCTCAGAAGAATGCATCCTGAACTATCCCATTTATGTCACATCACAGATAATGATTATGTTATTATCAAGGTAGAGAGCTGATTAGTTGGTTGCCATGGGTCGGGGATCAGGTAGCGATGGTCGTGGCTATAAAATGTAAAATGAGGAGATCCTGTGGTGATGCTATAGTGGGGTATCTTGATTGTGGCAGTGGTTACGCAAAGTTTGATGACAAAAGTGCGTAAAAGTATACAAACAAAACTTGAATGTATAACTGATGAAGTCTGAATACAGATTGTGCCAATGGGAGAAAAAATACTGTGCATTTTTCAATCTGGAGGAAAGAAGAGCTATATAGATTTCCTTGTCTTTTTTCCCTTGCATTTGAGTACTGTTAGAAACAGCTGTCGGGAAAAGTAAATTAGGTGCACAATTAAAGGCCCAGGGCCATACATTAAACTGCGGGGAGGTGACCTAAGAAATAGATACCTGGCCTCTGCCACTGTTTTCTGACACAGAGTTCCCATTTCCCTTGGAACTTCCTGGGTGAATGGAGTGTCTTTTTTTTTTTTTTTTTTTTTTTTTATAGGTTCTCACTCTGTCACCCAGGCTGGAGCCCAGTATCACAATCACGGCTCACTGCAGCCTTGACCTCCCAGGCTCTGGTGATTGTCCTACCTCAGCCTCCCAAGTAAGTGGGACTACAAGCCCACGCCACCACACTCAGCTAATTTTTTGGTTTCCCCATGTTGCCCAGGCTGGTCTCAAACTCCTGGACTCAAGTGATCTTATCTTGACCTCCCAAAGTGTTGGGATTACAGGTGTGAGCCACCACACCTGGCCAGGAGTGTCTTTTGTTCTATTGAGGCTACTCTTGTGCTTCTGGTAGCTTCAGGATGGGGGCTGGTCACCGGAAAGACCAAGCCATCATTAGAAGCTTGGAACTTCCAGGCTCTCCCTCCCATCCTCCCTGGAGAGAGAAATGCTGGAAATTGAGTTAATAATCAACCATTCCTATGTGATGAGGCCTTCATAAAAGTCCCCAAACTATGGAGCTCAAAGAGCTTCCAGGTTGGTGAGCACATTCATGTGCCAGGAGGGTGACACATCCCAATTCCACGGGAAAAGAAGCTCCTACACTCAGTCCCTTCCAAACTTTTATGTACCTTCCAATTCGGTTGTTCATCCGTATCCTTTGAAATATCCTTTATACTAAATCAGTAAACACAAGTAAATGTTTCTCTGAGTTTTGCAAGCCATAAAAGCAAATTACCAAACCCGAGGAGAGGATCATGGGAACCCCTGATTTATAGCCAGTTGGGCGGAAGTACCAATGATAACCTGGGACTTGACATCTGAAGTGGGGGGCTGTCTTTGTGTGACTTTTGGGGTCTGCACTAAGTCTAGGCAGTTAGTGTGAATTAGTTGGTCTCCAGAGAGTTGGAGAATTAATTGGTATGGGAACCCCCTACACACACACACACACACACACACACACACACACACACGGTGTCAGAAGTGTTGTGAGTATAAAAAAAATAGTTTTTCTTTTTAGATGTTTTCCTATAGGGAATCATGCAAACACCTAGGGCAGTAGCTCTCAAGCTTTGTTACGCATTAGAATCAGTTGGAGAACCGTAAAATGTACTAGCCTGATTCCTACCTTCACACATTCCCATTTAACTGGTTTGGGGTACAGTCCGGGCACTGGCAGTTTTGAGAATTTTGCAGGTGATTCTGACTTACAGCAAATGTTAAGAATCACTGCTCTAGGACATTCCTCCCCATTTCCCACTCAGGATTAAAGCATACACCAAATTGGACAGAATAAACCCTTGCACTGTACAAATTCTAGAAAGGTGGTAAGAACGTGGTCTACCCTGTCCTCAAGCTATAGCATAACAGGCAAAGGAGGAGACAGATAAATCAGAATCAAGACAGCAAAGAGGGTACACACATCGTACAAGAGCAAGTTGAATTTCAAGCCAGAGCCTTTCAAACATGAACAAAAATGAAATGAAACCACATGACAACAGTGTAGTTATTCGCAGCAATAGAGTACAAATACACAAATAAGGAAAAGTAATTCAAAAGACGCCCAGAGAACTCAACAGAAAATATACACATATATATAACTCAAGGACAGAAGAAAATTCCACAGTTGCGATTAGTTTATGCTCTAAAAACTTTTGATGAAAAACACATGTAACAATCAAAACTCAAAGAGATGATGACTGGTTTTAAAAACATGAAATAAACAGGGAAATTTAAACATAAGGAAACAGATTCAGGATGAAAGCAGTGTTATTGCAGAACTAATATAAATTAAAACAGGAATAGAGTCAATATCACTGAAAATGGAATTACTGATATAGAGAAAACAATGACATTGAATGCAGATTTTTTTTTTTTTTTTTTTTTTTTGAGACAGAGTCTCTCTCTGTCACCAGGCTGGAGTGCAGTGGCGCAATCTCGGCTCACTGCAACCTCTGCCTCCCAGGTTCAAGCAATTCTCCTGCCTCAGCCTCCCCAGTAGGTGGGACGACAGGCGTGTGCCACCACGCCCAGCTAATTTTTGTATTTTTTAGTAGAGACGGGGTTTCACCATGTTGGCCAGGATGGTCTCGATCTCTTGACCTCATGATCCACCCGCCTCGGCCTCCCAAAGTGCTGGGATTACAGGCATGAGCCACTGCACCCGGCCTGAATGCAGATTTTTAAAAGGAATTGAAGCAATTAAAATAAGCTAATAATTGTGGAAGAGAGGCAGAGAGAGAAAATTCAACAAAAGAAAAACTGTCTCTGAGAAAAGACTCCAAAAGAAATGTGACAGAAGATGAAATCAAAGTTACAGAAAAAGAAAAAAAATTATTGAAGAGGGAGGCTGGCTGGGCAAAGTGGCTCATGCCTATATTCACAGCACTTTGGGAGGCTGAGGCAGGTGGATCACTTAAGCTCAAGAGTTCGAGACTAGCCTGAGCAACACGGTGAACCCCATCTCTACCAAAAATACAAAAAATTAGCCAGGTGTGGTGGCATGTATCTACAGTCCCAGTTACGCGGGAGGCTGAAGTGGTAGGATCGCTTGAGTCTGGGAGGCAGCAGTTGCAGTGAGCCAAGATTGCACCACTGCACTGCAGCCTGGCTGGCAGAGGGAGACCTTGTCTCAAAAACAGAACAAAACAAAACAAAAAACAAAGAGGGAGGAAACCCCAAATCTGCAGGTCAAAAAATATTTCATGTTCCATGAAAAACAGTTATGTATACATTATGCAGCAATGAGAAATACCCTAGGTATGCTGTTGTACTTCAAAATATAAAAAGAGAATTTTTTCAGGCACCCAGGAAAAGAAACCACATATTCTGCAAAGGGCAAAATTGATCATGCTTTGGACTCCTCTGCAACTACTTTCAGAGTCAACAGTGAATCGAGCAAAATCCACAGACTCTGTGGGAGAGGACGAACAACCCAGAAGTCATTCCAGGACAATGGCAACTGTCAGATGGATATTCCCTGGAGAACATGGCACCCTTGAACCCACACATTGTTCAGCACCACTTGACAACTAACATTGCCATTTCAGAGTTGGACTCAATAGGGAGGATGTACTAAAAAGCCTGGTGGCTTATGAAAGTGTCCTAAACAGCTTTGGAAATCATGGTTCCAGAACATTCTGTGGGTGTTAGAACTCAGGACTCTGGGTGAGGGAGGGGGATCTGGAGACCCTTTGAGGCAAGTGTCTCTAAAAGGAGAGAGTCTCAACTGTCCAGTCTCCTGACAGGTCAAAGGTGAGGCTTTAGAGTGGTCATTGGCTTCAGCGACATGAGTGTGACTGGTCATGGTGAAAAGGGCCAGCAGCAGAGTGAGGAGGCGGGGCTCATGCCCGACTAGAAAGTCGAGAGGGGAATTATTCTGTGGTTTTTTTTCTGTAACAAAGAGCAATGATATTGGGCAGCAGCTGGGAAGGATATTCTTTGATAAGGGGGAAATGGATATTCTTTGATAAAAGGAAATAGATGATATGGAAGAGAGAAGAGTGGATTTCAGGAGAACAATGCTGGGATGGCCTGAGGGAAAGGGCTGAGGGGCTTGGACCTTGCCATGTGTGAAGTTGGCCCTGGGTGGGAGCTCAGAAGTTTCCAGAAGAGTAACTTGGGGAAGGCAGGGGGGCACGCACAGAGCCAGAGAGATGTCTGTGTTGGGAGGGAGCACTCACAGTTCTCCTCCCATGCTTGTTTCCTCAGTGAACTAGAAAGCAAAGTCTGATTAGAAATGGGAAACGATAAGTAACAGGATTACAGGCAGCACTGGGGCCCACTGGAGGGTCCTAACTGCCACCTCAGTGAGACCAGCCATTGGGATTTGTCCTTCCCCAACCAGGGCCAGGCATGGTCAGGGTGGGAGCAAGCTGGCTGGAGTGGGGTTTTGCCAGGTGAGAATGATGAAGGAGACGGCAGCGTCTTAGGGGAACGTCTGTCCTGTGCCTGTTCCAACATCGTATTTTGGACACACATAACTTGTCTGGTTTCACAGTTCACAGCTGAAGGGGAGTTTGCCTCGGGATGAATGGTGCCTCGAGTCTCACCCATAGCTAATGTAGACGATATTTAGATGAGACCCTGGACTTTTGGTTTTAGAGTTGCTGTTGGAACCAGTTAAGACTTTGGTGGCTGTTAGGATGGAATGAATATATTTTGCATGTAAGAAGGACATGAATTTGCTGGGCCAAAGGTGGAATGTCACAGACTGAATGTGATCTCCCCAAATTCATGTGTTGAAACCCCACTGCCTAATGTCATGGTATCAGGAGCCTTTGAGAAGTAATAGGATTAGATGAGGTCGTGAGTGTGGAACCTGAAAAAATGAGGTTAGTACCCTTGTAAAAGAGACCCCCCAAGAGAGCTCCCTTGCCCCTTCCAGCAAGTGAGGAAACAGCCAGAGGCACTGACTATGAACCAGGAAGCGAGCCTTCACAGTCAGGGAATCCTTGATCTTGGACTTCCATCCTTCAGATCTGTAAGAAATAAATGTCTGTGGTTTATAAGGCACGCAGTCTATGGTATTGTGTGATACAGCAGCCCTAATGGGCTAAGGCAGGCATGGAGTAATTAGATCCTGAACCAAGGACACCAAGCTGGGTGAGAAGTCCTTGCTAAGGACCTGAGTGTGGCTATAAGTAGCTGAAGGAAGTAGAAATGTGAGACTTGTGAAAATGCAGGAGTTGTCTGACAGGACACGAGGTTGAGGGTGCTGGGCAGGAGGGGACACTGAGGAGTTTGTTCAGTCTCTGAGTCTAGGTAGAAGATCAATGGAGAAGAAGATGTCAGAGCTGAGGCCAGGCCATTCATATGAATGCTGGAACCACAGGAATCAGGACAGTGGTGATAGTGGAGAGTGAACGTGTGCCAGGAATGAGAGAGATTCATTCAAGATCTGGGGACAGCTGTAGCAAGAAAAGGGCAGGCACTGGAATTGCTGACAAGAGACTCAGCAGGTTTTAGGGAGGAAGGAGAGGGAATGATCTGGAGGCAGCATGAGGAGCAAAGGACACAGCTACCATGTCCAGATGGGTGGCCAGCAGGGAGACACCACCTCCAGCAGCGACGGTCCTCAGGGCAGAGTCAACTTGCAGAGTAGCAAGAGGGAAAGGGAACTTGTGGGAAAAGAACAGAGGGAGAGATGGCTTTGACAGGACTGTGTTCAGTGTGTTCAAATAACTAATTATGATTGTGTGACTGTGAAGAGCAGATGCTATTCCTGTAAACCTAGAACAATAAATTTATATATAGGAACTGATGATGTCATTTTGCTGTGACTAACAAGTAACATGACCCAGAAACCTCTGACTATTTGCAATTGATATCCCAAAATTTAACTTACCTTTAGTCCTCACAGCATGTTGAATTGGTAGGATTTGTCTGGATGCCTGTGCTCTCCTGATTGTTACCACCAGGAGGATTGAGCATGGGAGGCCAAGATTAGCCAGGCATGTTTGTTCATGCCTGTAGTCCTAGCTAGTCAGGAGACTGAGGCAGGAGGATCACTTGAGCCCAAGAGTTTGATGATGCAGTCAGCTACAACTGCACCACTGCACTGCCCAGAGACCCTATCTCTAAAATAATAATAATAATAATAATAATAATAAAACATTGATATGGCTCAGCTCTGTGTCCCTACCCAAATCTCATGTTCAGTTATAATTCTCAGTGTTGCGGGAGGGGCCTGGTAGGAGGTGATTGGATGATGGGTGCAGATTTTTCCCTTGCTATTCTCATGACAATGAGTGAGTTTTCATGAGATCTGATGGTTTCAATGTATCTGCCTCTTCACCCTTCCTTCTCTCTCCTGCCACCATGGGAAGATGTGCTTGCTTCCCCTTTGCCCTTCCTCCATGATTATAAGTTCCCTGAGGCCTCTCCAGCTATGCCTCTGGTACAGCCTGTAGAACTGTTAGACAATGAAACCTCTTTTCCTTATACATTTTCCAGTCTCAGGTAGTTTTTTTAGAGCAATGTGAGAATGAACTAATACAGAAAATTGGTACCAGAGAAGACAGGCTTTGCTATAAAGATACCTGAAAATGTGGAAGCGACTTGAAACTGCATAATGGGCAGAGGTTGGAACAGTATGAAGGAATCAGAAGAAGACAGGAAGATGAGAGAAAGTTTGGAACTTCTTGAATTGTTGAATGGTTGTGAGAGACTTGTTGAATGGTTGTGACCAAAATACTGATAGTTATATGAACAGTGAAGTTCATATAACAGGCTGAGGTGGTCTCCAATGAAGATGAGGAACTTATTGGGAACTAGAGCAAAGGTCACTCTTGCTATTTTTTAGCAAAGAGACTGGCAGCATTGTGCACCCACTCTAGAGATCTGTAGAAGTTTGAGCTTGAGAGACGTGATTTAGGATATCTGGTGGAAGAAATCTCTAAGCAGCAAAGCATTTAAGATGAACCTGGCTCCTTATAACAGCTTACACTTATATGCATGAACAAAGACATTATCTGAAACTGTAACTTATATTTAAAAGGGAAGCAGAGTGTAAAAGTTTGAAAAATTTGCAGCCTGACCATGTAGTAGAAAAGAAAAACCCATTTTCTGGAGAGGAAGTCAAGGCTGCAGAAATTTGCATAAGTAAAGAAGAGCCGAATGTTAACAGCCAAGACAATGGGGAAAATGCTTCTAGAGACCCTTCAGACATAAGAGACCTTTGTGACAGCCCTTCCCATCACAGGCCTGGAGGCTGAGGAGGGAAAAATCATTTTGTGGGCCAGGCTCAGTGCCCCATTGCTCTGTGCAGCCTTAAAACATGATGCCCTGTGTCCCAGCCAATCCAGCTCCAGCTGTGGCTAAAAGGGGCCATGGTACAATTTGGGCCATTGCCTCAGAGGGTGAAAGCACCAAGTCTTGGCAGTTTACATGTGGTGTTGGGCCTGCAGGTGTGCAGAGGACAAGAGTTGAGATCTGAGAGCCTCTACCTAGATTTCAGAGGATGCAAGGAAATGCCTGGATGTCCAGGCAGAAGTCTGCTGCAAGAGTGGAACCCTCATGAAGAACTTTGACTAGGGCAATGGGAAGGGGAAATGGGGGGTTGGAGTCCCCACATAGAGTCCCCACTGGGGCACTGCCTAGTGGAGCTGTAAGAAGAGGGCCACCATCCTCCAGATCCCAGAATGATAGATCCATTGACAGCTTGCACTGTGTGCCTGAAAAATCCACAGGCACTTAATGCCAGTCTGTGAAAGCAGCCACAGGGGCTGTACCCTGTGGAGACGCAGGGACAGAGCTGCCCAAGGCCTCAGGAGTCCACCCCTTGCCACCCCTTGCATCAGTGTGGCCTGGATGTGAGACATGGAGTAAAAAAAAAAGATTATTTTGGAGGTTTAAGATTTAATGACTGCTCTGCTGGGTTTTGGGCTTGCATGGGCCCCCTTTGTTTGGGCCAATTTGTCCCATTTGGAATGGGGGCATTTGCCCAATGCCTGCATCCCCATTGTATCTTGGAAGTAACTAATTTGTTTTTTTTATTCTACAGGCTCAGAAGGGAACCGAAGGGACAGAAACCTGCCTTGTCTCAGATAAGACTTTGGACTTTTGAGTTAATGCTGAAATGATTTAAGACTTTGGGGAACTATTGGGAAGGCATGATTGTGTTTTGAAATGTGAGAGGGATATACGATTATGGAGGGGTCAGGGGTGGAATGATATGATTTGGCTCTGTGTCTCCACCCAAATCTTATGTTGAATTATAATTCTCAATGTTGGGGGAGAGACCTAGTGAGAGGTAATTAGATCTAGAAGGCGGAGTTCTCCTTTGCTGTTCTCATGACACTGAGTGAGTTCTCATGAGATTTGATTGTTTAAAAGTGTATAGCACGTCCCTCTTTTCTCTCTCTTTCTCTCTCTCTTTCCTGCCACCATGTGAAGATGTGTTTGCTTCCCCTTTGCCCTTCCGTCCATATTGTAAGTTCCCTGAGGCCTCCCTGGCCATGCCTCCAGTATAGTCTGTGGAACTGTGAGTCAATGAAACTTTTCTTTATAAATTAGTCAGTCTCTGTTAGTTCTTTATAGCAGTGTTAGAATGGACTAATACAAATATATATTGGATATGAAGGTGACTCTGCTTCGAGAAGAGACTATCTTGAAGGACATAATATTTGTTCTTAGATTTTATATTTTGAGTTCAACCAAATAAGCATTTGTTGATAAACTATTCTACACCAAGACATGAGTACAACCTAGAGCAATTTATAGTCACACATAAATAAGATATAACACAGCAATTTCAACAACTGAGATAAGAAGGAAGTGTAGGAACTTGGCAGAAGCCAGGGAAAGCAGGAGAGTAGATTCCTAAATGCCTGTGGAAAGACCTGGGAAGCCACATGAGTCAGCTCAGGGTATCATAACAGGGTACCACACTGGGCAGCTTAAATAGAGACATACAGATGATTCCCAACTTATGATGGTGCAACCTACAATTTTTCTACTTTATAAATGATGACAAGACAATATGGACACCATCATTTAAAACAGGAATAATACAGGGTAGTCGCAGGAGAACAGAACATTCCAGGCAGCAGTTTCACATGACTAGCAAAAGGAAATTGTTAAAATATATTCAGCAGCTATGGGCTGATAAGACTCTGAAAAACCCAAGGTGCAGACCAAGCTAGCTAAAACCGACTGGACCCAGCATGCTGGATTTGACCTGGGTTTCACCTAGGTCCTCATTATATGCTCATAACATTCTAAATCATACACCCACCAGTGCCGTGACAGTTCTGAGAACCCCCATATTTGGTGTAAGAATGGATGGCACCACAGTTCCAAGAAATCTCCACCTTTTTCCAGGAATCTTCATTAATATTCCACCCCTTGGTTAAAGAAACTCATAAAGACAGCAGTCCTAAACCCCCTTGTGTGTGACTCTCTTGAGTATACCTGCACTCCCTTTTCTTGAGTGTGTACTTTTCCCTTTACAATAAATCTCTACTTTCACTATTTTCTAACCCAGCCTTGAAGTCATTCTCCAAACAGTGTCAAGAGCCTGGCCATCGGCTGGGGTTGAGGTCCCACCAGTGTTTGCAGACCTCCCTAGTCCGCTGGTATCACAGTTAGTAGAAATTACATTTTGAGTACCTCTACAATCATTCTGGTTTTCACTTTTAGTACAGTGTTCAATAAATTGCATGAGATATTCAACTCTTTAATACAAAACAAGCTTTGTGTTAGATAACTTTGTCCAATTGTAAGCTAATGGAAGTGTTCTGAGCATGTTTAAGGTAGGCTAGGCTAAGCTGTGATGCTCAGTATGTTATTTGAAACACATTTTTTATTTCTTTTGCAGAGGAGTCTTTTATTTTTTTGGAGGCTGGAGTGCAGTGGTGCCATCTTGGCTCACTGCAAGTTCTGCCTCCCAGATTCAAGTGATTCTCGTGCCTTAGCCTCTCCCATGTGCCAACCACCAAGCCTGGCTAATTTTTTGTATTTTTAATAGAGACGGGGTTTCACTTTTGTTGGCCAAGCTGCTGGTCTCAAACTCCTGGCCTCAGGTGATCTGCCCACCTCAGCCTCCCAAAGTGCTGGGATTACAGTTGTGAGCCACTGTGCTCCCCTGAAATACTTTTTTCTTTTTCTCTCTCTTTTTTTTTTTTTTTTGAGATGGAGCCCTGCTCTGCCACCAGGCTGGAGTACAGTGGCACGATCTCAGCTCACTGCAACCTCCGCCTCCTGGGTTCAAGCAATTCTCCTGCCTCAGCCTCCCAAGTAGCTGGGCCTACAGGTGCATGCCATCATGCCCAGCTAATTTTTATATTTTTAGTAGAGATGTGGTTTCACCATGTTAGGCAAGATGGTCTTGATCTCTTTGCTCTCGACCTCGTGATCCGCCCACTTTGGCCTCCCAAAGTGCTGGGATTACAGGCGTGAGCCACTGCGCCCAGCCTGAAATACATTTTTAACTTATGACCTTTTCAACTTATAATGGGTTTTTCCAAGACATAACCCATCAGAAGTTGGGGAACATCTGCATTCTTTCACAGTTCTGGCGGCTGGAAATCTGAAATCAAGGTGCGAACAGGGTTAGTTTCTCCTCCAGCCTTGCTCCCTGGCTTGTAGACAGTTGCCATCTCCCTGTGTCCCCACATGGTCATGCCTGTGTGAGTGTCTGCGTCCTAATCTCCTCTTCTTACAAGGACACTAGTCAGATTGGATTAGGGTCCACTCATAGGAACTCATTTCAACTTATTCTCCTCTTTAAGTTCTCTGTCTCCAAATGCAGTCACATTCTGATGTGGTAGGGTTAGAGCTTCAACAGATGAATTTGGGGGAGACACAGTTCAGTTCAGAAGGGTACACAGGGAAGATGATATTAAAACAAAGCAATGTGCGCATACCCAGACTGAGAGGGAACCCAAGTCCTGGCTGGGTCCTCAGCTTTACAGAGTCAGAAATTCAACTTCGTAAATGCTTAGTCTCCCAGGAGAATCTTTTGTGACTAAACTCACAGAGGCTGTGAGCTCGCTGTAAGCAGAAGGCCAATTTGATCTTCTGTGAGGAGAAATAGATTTCAAATAGGCAGACACTCATGTTGGTTGGTCTGCCAATTTTCTCCCTGGAAGAAAATGTCTTGAGACACAATATTTCTCTTGGGGGATGGGCTATAAGAATGTCAAAAAAGAGATAATTTGAGCGATGTTTTTCAAACTGCAGATCACAACCATTAATGGATCTGAATAAATGGAATTGATTTAGTAGGTTAACAACTACCTTTGCTAATGGAGTCTAATAGGATAGAGTGAGATGAGATGCAATATAAAAAATATGGTCTCATCAAACATTCATCAAAGTGTTTTCAGCCAGGTACAGTGGCTCATGCCTATAATTCCAGTGCTTTGGGAGGCCAAGGCAGGAGGATCACTTGAGACCAGGAGTTCAAGAACAGCCTGGGCAACATAGTAAGACCCCATTTCTAAAATAAATTTTTAAAAATCATGACGTGTTTTGTATGTTCACATGTGTATCTGTGCGTGTGCGTGTGCACCTAAAACAAGTCCCAGTGTAAAATGTATTTCCTTCTGTGGAATGTGTTAAAAGATAAAAATTTGAGGCCGTGTGTGGTGGTTCATGCCTATAATCTCAGCACTTTGGGAGGCCAAGGCGGGCAGATCACTTGAGCCCAGGAATTTAAAACCAGCCTGGGCAACATGCCAAAATCCCGTGTCTACAAAAAATGCAAAAGAAAAACAAATAAATTAGCTGGGTGTGGAGTGGCACATATCTGTGGTCCCAGTTACTCCAGAGGCTGAGGTGGGAGGATTGCTTGAGCCTGGGAGGCAGAGGTTGTAGTGAGCTGATATCATGCCACTGCACTCCAGCCTGGGTGACAGCAATACCCTGTCTCAAAATAAAAGAAAATAAAAATGTGAAATGCCCTACATTGGACAAACTTGAAAGCTAGATCGTTCCTCCTTGATGCACTTACCTCATTACAGGATTGGGTGTGTTAATTGATTGGATATTTTGCCTTACTAAAATACTGCATGCCTAGAACTCTTAGTTGCAAGGGAAACATGTGAAAATGCTGTAAGCGAAAGGACCAAGTTACTGTAGATATGTAGAGGAACTAGACCAACCAGTGGAACCTGAGCAGAGAAATGGCCTCAGGCATGGTGGTACTTACCTGTAATCTCAGCTACTCGGGAGGCTAAGGCGGGGGAATTGCTTGAATCCAAGAAGCAGAGGTTGCAATGAGCTGAGATCATGCCACTGCACTCCAGCCTGGACGTCAGAGCAAGGCTCTGTCTCAAAAAAAAAAAAAAAAGACATGACTATTAGGCCTCCAACAACTCTGTAAATGAGTTCCTATTTGGCAGGAAAGGAAAATACGGCACAAAGGAAGTAACACCCACAGAAGGCCATGAAGACTGTCACATTACAGCTGACTTTCCCTTGACTCCAACTCTGAATTGTCTCCATTGCACCCCCAACCCCTCCTCTGTTAAGCTAGATTCTGCCAGTTGGCCAGTCTCGAATTACCGTCACTCGGGTATGTATGATGTTTAATCTGGGAATGTTGTTGGGATTTAAAGCACTGGCCAAATATCAGGTTTATATTCGCTCATAGCAGTGTGGGCTGCAAGCCTGAGAAAACATACGCAAGAGGAAAGCCCACTATCTGTGGGGAGCCTCTGGAGCTACCCTGGACATTCACCTCTAACCAGAACTCTTCACTTAGCTCCTCCAAAACGGCAGAGTTCTTGGCGTGCCTATGGGCTCCCCAGAAGTTACCATGGTTCTAACCTGATGATCTCAAAACCTCTTAATGTCTTAGGACAGGTGGATATCTTCAGGTGCCACTTTCTCATTGTGCAGGTGAAGAAAGTGATCTCAGAAAGGCAGGGGCTTTCTCCAGGTGTCATCTGGACACTGGGAAAAAGTGCTCCACCAGGAGTGATAGTACGTGCTGGAGTGGGACAGGGACTCAGAGAGAAAAGTGTGGAGGGCACGGAGGTGGTGCTCACCAGCTTGCAGTCCAGGTGCCACCAGTGGGATGTCAGCCTGGTAAAGAAAGGAATGTGGATAGCCAAGGGCATGGCCCAACCTCCCTGAGCATCAGACAAGGTTTTGCAAGCCTCAATGCCCTAGAACCCCAGATGTTTCTGTGTGCCTGTAATCTCTCCTCAGTCTGTGCAGGATTATAATACAACATACTGAGAAGTCAAGGTTAGATTTTTTTTTTTTTTTGAGACGGAGTCTTGCTCATCACCCAGGCTGAAGTGCAATGGCACAATCTTGGCTCACTGCAATCTCCGCCTCCTGGGTTCAGTGATTCTCCTGCCTCAGCCTCCCGAATAGCTGGGATTATAGACTCCCACCACAACACCTGGCTAATTTTTGTATTTTTGGCAGAGATGGGGTTTCAACATGTTGGCCAGGCTGGTCTCTAACTCCTGACCTTAGGTGATCCACCTGCCTCGGCCTCCCAAAGTGCTGGGATTACAGGTGTGAGCCACCACGCCTGGCCTACATTTTTTTTTTTTTTGAGACGGAATTTCTGTCTTGTTACCCAGGCTGGAGTGCAATGGCGTGATCTCGGCTCACCGCAACCTCCACCTCCTGGGTTCAAGCAATTCTCCTGCCTCAGCCTCCTGAGTAGCTGGGACTACAGGCACGTGCCACCATGCCCAGCTAATTTTTGTATTTTTAGTAGAGACGGGGTTTCATCATGTTGACCAGGATGGTCTCGATCTCTTGACCTCGTGATCCACCCGCTTCAGCCTTCCAAAGTGCTGGGATTACAGGCGTGAGCCACCGCGCCTGGCCGGCCTACATTTTTTTTTAACCTCAAGTGTCTGTATGACACAATCAAACCTGCTTGCCTGCTTGATTGTAAAGACCAAGCCCATCAGCAAGCACAAATGGATATCTTCAGTCACTGATGCTTCCGGCTTTACCAGAATAACCTTGCACTCTCTCTCCCTTTGGCAACACAAACCACATGAAATGGAAAATAGTCTTTTCTGCAGCCTTAATGCTTGCTTGCTTTCTATTCAAAGGCTACTGCATGACTATACCACATTTGAAACTCACTCTTTGATTGGAATTCGGGAAACGTTGGCTTTCTTAATGCTGATTCTGCATTTCCTGCTGAAATTGAGCTCTCAGCTTTGAGCAGTCCCACTGAAACCAAGAGCAGCCAACCGGATTCCCTGCAAGTCAGGAAATGAGAGCCAGACTCCCTTGCTCGTCTGTGGACGCTGGAGTCAGATTCCTTTCCTGGGCAGGTGAACGGGTGAGGTCATCACACATGATTGAGTGGTGGAGAAACTCAGCCCTACAAACTAAGACCAAGCCTTCATCTCACAAGAAGACATTTTGGAAACTAGGTTTTCATCAACAACATTAAATAAATCGCTGGTTTTTAAAGACTGGTAAACCCCAATGGCAGTCTGTCTGGATTTGTTCTAAAACTTAAAGCATGAGTTTTGCTTGTAAATGAGATTTCCCTGAAATGTCAGCAAAAAAGACAAATCAAACTCAATCCTAGTAATAGAAACCACAAAAAGGAAAAACATTTTTTTTAATAAGTAAAACATTTCATGTTTATCCTCAGTGATGTTGTGTTTAAAAGAAACAAACTCTTTCACAGGGAAGGTGTGCCTTCAGCCTCCCGGAAGAATCTCTTGGCTGGTATGACCTGGTCTGGTGCTGGGAAAGAGTGAGATTTGGCAGACGCAGGCATGGGGACTGCCTGCATGGTTAGTGGGCCGCAGGATCTGGCCCCGTCAAAGCAGACAGCGCTATCATCCCCACAGCCTGCAGAACTGGGGTCAGGTGTACCCTGATGTCAGGATCTCTGCCCTCCTTCTCCTGAGAGGGGAGACCCCCTTGCCTCCTTCAATTTCACCTCTCCTGCCCCTTCCAGATGGGAAGGAGGGTAAAGAAGGAAAAAATAAAATACCAAAGAGCTGGGAAAATTACTCTCTTTAGTTCCCAGCATCTCTGCTATCCGTTAACCTTGAGAGAGCTGCAAATGAATGCTATCTCTGCTGGCTGGAGCCCGGCACTAGTTCATGCCCCACATCTCCACAGACCAGGCTCCCTCCTGGGAACACCTCTGACCAATAAACAGCTTGTTGCTTTTGTCTGGTCTCTGTAAGTCCCCTCCCTTGCTGGTCCCCGCTCACGCAGCATATGAATTAGCAAATCAATGAAGCCAAAAGATTGTAAGGTCAGACGTCCAGCAAATGGACTGTAACATAGTTCTGCCTCAGTTCCCCTTTTTTAAAGCCTATAAACGGGGAGAGAAGCTGCAGCTGGGAGAGCTCGAGAGCTTGGTGAATGAGGCTGAAGACCCCCGCAGCTCCGGGCCGAGTAAAAAATTCACTTCCTAGGCCGGGCGCGGTGGCTCACGCCTGTAATCCCAGCACTTTGGGAGGCCGAGGCGGGTGGATCACGAGGTCAAGAGATCGAGACCATCCTGGTCAACATGGTGAAACCCCGTCTCTACTAAAAATACAAAAATTAGCTGGGCATGGTGGCACGTGCCTGTAGTCCCAGCTAGTCGGGAGGCTAAGGCAGGAGAATTGCTTGAACCCAGGAGGCGGAGGTTGCGGTGAGCCGAGGTCGTGCCATTGCACTCCAGCCAGGGTAACAAGAGCGAAACTCCGTCTAAAAAAAAAAAATTCACTTCCTTCCTCAGTTCGGTGTTTGAGAGGTTTGTTCCCCTCCGGTCTTGCCACACTCCCAGTTCTCATCCGGTGGGCATCAGGTTTGACCATTTGCATGACAACCCTCTCGTTGCCATTCCCAGATCCTCATTGGTGCATTGTTCTTGCTGTTTATAGTAGACTTTATTCATGTATTTATTTTAATTTTTTGATTTTTTGAGACTCTGTTGCCAGGCTGTAGAGCAGTGGTTCAATCTCAGCTCACTGCAACCTCTGCCTCCCACGTTCAAGCGATTCTCCTGCCTTAGCCTCCTGAGTAGCTGGGGCTACAGGAAGGCACCACCACGTCCAGCTATTTTTTGTATTTTTTGTAGTAGTGATGAGGTTTCACCAGGTTGGCCAGGATGGTTTCGATCTCTTGACCTCTTGATCTGCCTGCCTCAGCCTCCCAAAGTGCTGGGATTACAGGCGTGAGCCACCATGCCCGGCCAGTAGACTTTACTTTTTAGAGCAGTTTTAGGTTCATAGCACGAAGAAGCAGAAAATACAGAGCATTCCCATATCCCCCCTGCCCTATAGACACACAGCCTCTCCCATGTCAGCATCCCCCACAGAGTGGTCCATCTGTTACCACTGATGCACTACAGTGACACATCATCACCCAAGTCTGTGGTGGTCACCGGGGTTCACTCTTGGCATTGTACATTCTGTGGGCTTGGACAAATGTATAATGATGTGCCCACCACTCCAGTATTCCACAGAGTAGCTTCAGTGTCTTAAAAATCCTCTGTGTGGCCAGGCATGGTGGCTCACGCCTGTAATCCTAGCACTTTGGGAGGCCGTGGTGGGCTGATTGCCTGAGCTCAGGAGTTCAAGACTAGCCTGGGCAACATGGCGAAACCCTATCTCTACTAAAAATACAAAAAATTAGCTGGCCATGGCTGTGTGTGCCTGTAGTCCCAGCTACTTGGGAGGCTGAGGCAGGGGAATTGCTTGAACCTGGGAGATGGAGGTTGCAGTGAGCCGAGACTGCGCCACTGCACTCCAGCCTGGGCAACAGAGCAAGACTCCAGCACACACACACACACACACACACACACACACACACACACACACGCAAAATCCTCTGTGCTTGACTGATTCATCTCTAATCTTTTTTTTACTGTCTCCATAGTTTTGCCCTTTACTAGACTGTCACAGGGTTGGAACCACTTAGCCTTTCCACATTGGCTTCTTTCACATAGTAAACAGGTGTGTTCCTTTTGGAGACCGTATCTCATCTCCTAGTTAAAGAGCAGGACTAACTGCATAATTTGTGACTCAGTGTAAGATGAAAATGTGGGGGCCTCTTGTTCAAAATTATTAAGAACTTCAAGATGGTGACAGCAGAGCATGAAGCCAAGCATGGGCCTTCTGAAGGCTGGGCCCTGAGAAAAGGTGCAGGTGTCAGCCCATGAAACCACCTACTAAAGACTAAGGTTTTAAAAGTAAATGCTCCACTGGGCGCGGTGGCTCATGCCTGTAATCCCAACACTTTGGGAGGCCGAGACGGACAGATCTTGAGGTCAAGAGAGCGAGATCATCCTAGCCAACATGGTGAAACTCCGTCTCTACTGAAAATACAAAAATTAGCTGGGCATGGTGGCACATGCCTATAGTCCCAGCTACTTTGGAGGTTGAGGCACGAAAATCGCTTGAACCCAGGAGGCGGAGGTTGTCGAGAGCTGAGGTCACGCCACTGCACTCCAGCCTGGTGACAAGAGCGAGACTCTGTCTCAAAAAATAATAATAATAAAATTAAATTAAAAAATAAAAATAAAGCAAATGCCCAATATGTGAGTGAGTCCTTTGTCTTCTTCAGATTCCATAAAGCTGGGACATGTAAACAAAAGTGTTTATTTTTATTTGTTTGTTTCTACAATGCTTCCACAGTTGCCAGTAACCTCGATGCTCAAGCACTTTCCCAAACAATACAGCTCAAAAAACAAGAGGGACAAAGCCAGGGGCTCTGCTGATGACTTCCTTAATTTTATCAAAACATAAAAACACAGTATACTCAGAGGGACTGGGTCGTGAAGCACGAAGCCCCCTCAGTACCCATGAGCGGGCAATGAATAACGTTTATTGATAAAAAGAAAACAGGCCCCTTTTTTGACGACATCTCGAATTGTCTTACCGATGACGAGGCGGGCTTATGTATTTCCAAGGCAGCACGATTCTAATTTAGGGAGTGCTGCAGCTGAGTAGTTAGCCGGTTTCCTGCTCACAGGATGAAATATGCCAGACTCTAGGAAATCAAGGCAGGCTGCAGCACGGGGGCAGGTCCCCATGCTGAGGAGCACACATTGGCTCCGGCTTGCACCCTGTTATTGTAAACTAAATGATGGGCACCATAGTTATCACTCCCTCTTGCTTTCTCCCGAATGTTGGTACTTTAGAATTTGTGCAACAGTGCAGAACACTGAGGGGAAAATGTTCCATCTCACATGCTGGCAAGACCCGTGGGGCACAGAAAGTTTAGGGCGAGGGCTGCAGAGAGGATGAGGGAACGGCCCCGGATGGCACTGTGCCTCACCAGCACACCTGGATGCAAAGGGCATTAGTGTCTAGAGCGGCCGAAATGTGTGCCCACAGGCTGGGCGGCTGAAACAGCAGACATTTACTTTCTCACAATTCTGGAGGCTGCAAGTTTGAGATCCAGGTGTCGGCAAGGATATTTTTCCTGAGACCTCTCCCCATGGCTCACAGTTTGTGTCTTCTGCCTCTGTCCCTCTGTCCGTGTGTCTGTGTCCTCATCTCCTCCTCTTATAGGACACCTGTCATGTTAGTTAGAGCTCACCTGTATGATCTCACTGTAAGTTGACTACCACTGTAAAAACTCTGCCTCCAAATACAGCCACTGAGGTCCTGGGGGTTAGGGCCCCAACACAGGAATTTTAGAGGCACATAATTCAGCCACAACACAAGGTAATTTAAATTCTCCACAAAGAGTGAGATGCGGAGGGACATCCGGCGGTGTTACCACACACGCAGTTCTTCTGCAATTACACTTTTAATAAATGTATCTTTGATTTATTCTACAGTGTTAACCTTCCTCCCATTTACGTTTCCAAGTGGAATTGAATTGTTTTAAATTACTCCTAGGAAATCCTCTCTCTTTTCCATCACGTTATGTTTCCTTTCTCTCATATACCAATAACACTGTGTGGTTCTTTTACAAAGCTGAATGATCAAACTAATTAAGTTGTTTGTTTGACTTGCTATTTAGTGGTTTGGAATACAGATCAATCTAAGTAAAGTCAGTAAGAGTTAAAGGGTAACAGATTCTAAACTCTTTGAGACTTTAAATCCCAGCTCCACTTCCCCTAGACCATCCTGGCCAACATGGTGAAACCCTGTCTCTACTAAAAATACAAAAATTACCCGGGTGTGGTGGCACATGCCTGTAATCCCAGCTACTCAGGAGACTGAGTCAGGAGAAGCACTTGAACCAGCAGGTGGAGTTTGCAGTGAATCCAGATGGCAGCATTTCACTCCAGCCTGGAAGCACAAGAGCGAAACTCTGTCCGAACGAAAGAAAAGAAAGAGAGAGAGAGAGAGAGAGAGAGAAAGAAAAGAAAAGAAAAGAAAAGAAAGAAAGAAAGAAAGAAAGAAAGAAAGAAAGAAAGGAAGAAAGAAAGAAAGAAAAGGAAGAAAGAAGAAAAACAAACATCATTCTTCGTGTTATGGAAACTGTGGTGAAGGTCCTGCTGCTCTCAGCACAGAAAGCCAGTGACTGAGATGACTGACAAGTATTACCAAGGAAAACGCTTTCACCAGGTGCTGCAGTTGAGGAGATGGGAGCTCAGTTTCAAATCCATCCCCCGACCCACTCAAATTAGGGGTTTCTATAGCAGGGGAAACGGTGTAACAATGTGTGAGAAAACAGGAACTTGAAAGTGGTAAGGAAATAATCACGATAAATAAGGGAGTCTCATTACCTGGTGTGGTGATCTGGTGAGTTTCAGTTCTTTGCTACTTTTAGAGAGGCCTGGCAGTCCTCTCCTGAGGAAGGTACTCAGATAAAACAAAGTAAGTTTCAAGCTTTAAGACCAGGGTCAGTTTCTATGTTTATCCAAAAAGATTGTCTATGGGACAATTGGATTGGTTTCCTTTACAAAATTAGCTAACTGAAACAGTGTGCAACAAACAGTATCTCTCTCTCTCTCTCTCTCTCTCTTTTTTTTTTTTTTTTTGAGACAGCATCTCACCCTGTTGCAGTGGCTCAGTCATGGCTCACCTTAGCCTCAACCTCCCAGGCTCAAGTGATCCTCCCACCTTAGCCTCCAGAGTAGCTGGGATTACAGAGGTGCACCACCACACCCAGCTAAATTTTTAAAAAATTTTTGTAGGGACGGGGTCTCACTATGTTGCCCAGGCTGGTCTCAAATTCCTGTGCTCAAGTGATCCTCCCGCCTTGGCCTCCCAAAGTGCTGGGATTACAGATGTGAGCCACCCCACTGGGCCCAGTATCTTTATGGACCTTATTGCCCCTTCTTTTTGGGTACTTTAAATTTGTATTATTTTGTTTTCAAGGGGAGTTGCAATATTTTCCCATATTTTCTGGGAAATTTTACAAATTATAGTTCTATTTCTGTTCATTGTTTTTACTGTTTATCCCTTCCTTCACCACAAAATGAAATATTTAAAAGCTTTTTCTGTCAAAAGCACTGTTTAAATTATGTGAGAATCTCTTATTTCATCCTTCTATGAAATAGAATGAATGCTTCTGTGATTTACCCCTCTATTACGTGGGAAAGCACAGACAACTGGGAGCTGACAGCCCTAACTAGATTGTGGGCGGCTTGGGAATTGTCCTTTGGAATCACAGAACATCAGAGCTAGAGAAGGGAGCTAATCCACAGGGAAAGTCCCACTCTTAGGCGAGACCACCAATGTGGGGGTGTATCCCCAGGGTGCATGGCCAGGTCCATGTCGCAGTGCCACCTCTGGGTAAGACTTTTCCAGACAGGGCAGAACCGCATCCAGCACACACTTCACCTATGAAAATGGGACTATAATTACCCGGGTGTGGTGGCACACACCTGTAGTCTCGGCTACTCAGGAGGCTGAAGTGAGAGTATTGCTTGAGCCCATGGAGTCTGAGGTTGCAATAAGCTGAGATCACTCCACTGCACTACAGCCTGACAGTGAGACCCTGTCTCAGAAAACAAAAAGAAAGAAAATAAGTATGACACGAGTTGAGGCTAAAATAAAAACAATGGATAGAGGAATGCCTTTCCTTATTATTTCTCACTTTTGTTCTGCAGGGAGGCTGTCTTGGTGAGTGAAGTCTGATACAGGGGTTTGCAGTAGTAATTTATTCCACATATTTCCTAATTGCAAGTTCACTGTCAACACAGAGCTAGAAGATACCACTCTGCTGCGTATTCACTTGTCTATTCTTCAAGATGAAATTGGAATCATTTTGTCAATTTCCTTTTAAAACGTCTCCCAGTGACCCTCTGCAGACCATCATGATTGAACACGTGGCTCCACAGCGGGGTTCTGTGGCCATGGGCAGGTTTCTAAGCCTCGGTTTTTCATCTACAGATTGGGGACACCACGGGTGCCTGCCTCATGGACCATCCATCCGCAAGACCTGTTACAATTACTTAGATAACAACTTCCAGCAGGGCTTCCCTGTCCCCATGATCCCCAGGGCCTCTAAGTCCCCATGTCCCAAAGCAGCCCAATACATTTTACTTCTACCAAAACTGGACGACAAGAGGTCCAATTCCATCAGCCCCAGCATTCCTAGAAGACAACCTTACAGACCATCTGAGGCCCCGGCCACAGCCCTGTGCTCCGTGCCCTCCCTGACTCCTGGGCCAGCTATAAGGCTGGGATGTGCAGCTGCACCCTGGGCTGTCAGGAGCCACTATGTGGCAGGGCTAACACTGGCCACAGTAGGGGCATCTCCAGATGGAGCCAAGAAATACTGTCATTAGAACTGCTTTTGCTTTGAGCCACTTTGGTGAAGCCCATAGATGGCTCATTTCTTTTCTCTGATGTCCAGAGCCTCAGTTGGAAGGACTTTGAAAAAAAAAAAAAGGCTGGATTGAAGGCTTCTCCACTCATAGGCCTGCTGCTCAAAGGCTGGGCTCGGGTGGGACTGTCAGCTAGAGCACCATCACATGGCTTCTCACAGCCGGCAGCTGAATCTCAAGGAAGAGTGAGTGCACTGAGAAAACCAGGAGAAAACTGCATAGATTTTTCTGGCCTTGCCTCTGGAGTCAGGCACGGTTAGTATTCCCACTCTCTGTGGGTTATAAGAGTCTCTATGGCTGGCCTGACATGGTCACACACAAAAAAAATTAGGAGGACAGACGTTAATTCTGTGAATGTCTCTGGAAAATACAATCTTCCACAGTCCCCATCTCAGAATAATAATATTTTTACTGAGGCCAGGCGTGGTGGCTCACACCTATAATCCCAGCACTTTGGGATGCCAAGGTGGGTGGATCACTTGAGGTCAGGAGTTCCAGACCAGCTTGGCCAACATGGCGAAACTCCGTCTCTACTAAAAACACAAAAATTAGCCAGGCGTGATGGTGCACACTTGTAATCCCAGCTCCTTGGGAAACTGAGGCAGGAGAATCACTTGAACTCGGGAGGTGGGAGGTTGCAGTGAGCAGAGATCATGCCATTGCACTCCAGCCTGGGCAACATAGTGTGTGTATGTGTGTGTGTGTGTGTGTGTGTGTGTGTGTGTGTGTGTGTATACACACACATATATATTTTTAATAAATAAACAGAATTACGAAGAAATACAATTTAGACATATCGCTTGTGGTATAGTTACATACGTGCTTCCTTGCTAACTCATTAATCAGGAAAGAAGACCTAGGGCGGGGTCTGAATGCCCCTAATTACCAATTTCCAGCTTGTGATGAGCTTGGATGCTATTTTAAGGAACCTGCCCTGACTGTGATGTGTACACACGTGTGGTTTCTATTGGTGGGTGATGGAATCACGGGTCCAGTGAAACCTAGTGGTTTGCAGCTTACATTCACAATTGAATTTTCCTGTGTTTGTAAATTGTTATTGGGATTACAAATAAAGGAGAATCAACATTTTTAAATTTTCTGTATTTTGACCCTAAAATAGGATATGTCATCCCATCTATTGAAATTCAAATCTTCCTTTATTTCTTATGTGTATTTCTGCATATATATTTTTATACAGTTTTTGTTAATATTAATTCTAAGTATTGTCTAAGAACATTTTTTACTTCCAGTATATTTTCTAACTAGATATTATTTTATGTAGAATAGCTACCTATTGATTTTCCTACATAAACTTTGCTTGTATTGTGTTTTCTGGGGCCTTCCATGTGTGATTTTATTATTTTATTTTATTTTATTTTATTTATTTTGAGACGAAGTCTGTCTCTGTCACCCAGGCTGGAGTGCAGTGGTGCAATCTCAGCTCACTGCAACCTCCACCTCCCAAGTTCGGATGATTCTCCTGTCTCAGCCTCCTGAATAGCTGGAATTACAGGCACACACCACCACGCCTGGGTGTTTTTCATGTTTTTAGTAGAGACGGGGTTTCACCATATTGATCAGGCTGGTCTCAAACTCCTGACCTCAGGTGATCCACCTGCCTCAGCCTCTCAAAGTGCTGGGTTTACAGGTGTGAGCCACCACTCCAGGCCCCATGTGTGCTTTTATATATCGTCTGCCAACAGTAATAATTTAGTCTCTTTCTGGCCAAGTTTCATGTCTTCCATTTCACTTCCTGGTTAATTGCATTTGCTTCCAGGACAATATTAAATAAAGAAGTGATTTGGAGTTTACGCTCTTCTTCCTGACTTTTCTTGTTTCTAGAGGCTTAGCATTAATACTGGTTTCTGACTGGAGATTTCAGTAGTGAGAGACTGAAAATACAAATGGACAATGGCCAGATTATGTATAAGAAAGGATCTTTCCCACAACTTGCAGCCTAGCTCAGGAAACCAACCCACTGTCCACAGTAAGCAGCCGAGGAAGCCAGCCTGCTGTAGGTCAGACTTGCAGGAAGGCAGGCCACTGTCCAGGAAGCCAAACCACAACCCTGCAGTAACAAGCCCAAAACCGCCAGGACTTGTTTAACAGCTGACAGTGACCCAGCTATTCCACGCCTGGATGTTTATCCAAAATATATGAAATCAGTGTGTTGAAGAGATAACTGCATTCTTTTTTTTTTCTTTTTTTTTGAGGCAGAGTCTTGCTCTGTCACCAGGTGCCTGGCTGGAACGCGGTGGTGCGCTCTCGGCTCACTGCAACCTCTGCCTCCCAGGTTCAAGCAATTCTCCTGCCTCAGCCTCCCGAGTAGCTGGGACTACAGGTGCACGCCACCACACCCAGCTAATTTTCGTATTTTTCAGTAGAGACGGGGTTTCACCATGTTGGCCAGGATGGTCTCGATCTCTTGACCTTGTGATCCGCCCGCCTCAGCCTCCCAAAGTGCTGGGATTACAGGCCTGAGCCACCACATCTGGCGATATCTGCACTCTTGTGTTTCTTGCAGCACTATTCACAATAGCCAAAATACGGAATCAAACTAAGTGTCCATCAATAATGAATAGATAAGAGAAAATGTGGTATACATACATGATGAGATACTATTCATTTTTTTTTTTTGAACAGAACAATAAACACCTTTATTATATGGATGAAGACAGAAAACAAGGATTTATTTGCCTTTTTGGGCCTTGATTTTCCTAAGATAGAACTCCTACTCTTTGCCCTCTAGCACATAGCCATCTGCTTGGCCACACTGTCCCGGCCTTGAAGCGATGCATGCAAGAAGCTTGCCCTGCTGGAACTGCTCCTCCAGGAGACTGCTGATTTTGGCATTCTTTTTCCTTTCGTCGTATTTCTTCTGAAAAGTTTTAGATCGTTTTTTGTTTAAAATCTCTTCTTCCTCAGGAGTCAGCTTGGCTCCCTCCTTGCCGCCCAAGGGCAGCGCACAGTAGGACTCGTACCACTGTCGGTATGGCGTGCTGTTGATGAGCACGATGCAATTCTTCACCAGGGTCTTGGTACGGACCAGCTCGTTATTAGATGCATTATAGACAACATCAATGATCCTTGTTTTTCGAATACAACACTCTGAGCCCCAGGAGAAATTTCCCACGTCCAGACTCAGGGCACAGTATTTCTTGTTACCACCCCGCACACGGACTGTGTGGATGCAGCGGGGGCCAATCTTGGTGTTGGCAGCCGGGTACCCCAACTCATACTTCCGCTTCTTGTGGTAGGGCTTTCTCTTGCCCCCGGTCTTGTGGCGCTTGTGCCAGTTGTCCCGAGAGATGCCCATTGCTCGGCGCTGGCTGGAAAGAGATACTATTCATCTTTAAACAAGGAAGAAATGGTTATTTGTGACAACAGGGATGAAATTGGAGAATATTTATGCTAAGTGAAATAAGCCAAACACAGAAAGCCAAATATGCATGTTCTCACTTCTAGGTAGAGTGCGATACAATTAAACTCATAGAAGCAGAGAAGAGCCGGGCGCGGTGGCTCACGCCTGTAATCCCAGCACTTTGGGAGGCCGAGGCGGGCGAATCACGAGGTCAAGAGATCGAGACCATCCTGGTCAACATGGTGAAACCCCGTCTCTACTAAAAATACAAAAAAAATTAGCTGGGCATGGTGGCGTGCGCCTGTAGTCCCAGCTACTTGGGAGGCTGAGGCAGGAGAATTGCTTGAACCCGGGCGGCGGAGGTTGCAGTGAGCCGAGGTCGCGCCACTGCACTCCAGCCTGGCGCCTGGTGATGAGTGAGACTCTGTCTCAAAAAAAAAAAAAAAGGAGAGAAGAGAATGGTGGTTACAGGAGCAGAGGGCCGGGGGAAAGGGGAGATGGTAATCAAACAGTACAAAGTCTCAGTCAGATAGAAAGAGCAAGTTTGATTTTTTTGTGAGACCTGTTGCACAACATTGTAAATAGAGTTAACAATTGAGTGTTAACAATCGGGCTAATAATTGCTAGGAGAGGAAATCTCAAATGTTCTCATCACCACAAATGTCAAATATTTGAGAGGATGGATAGGTTAATTGGTTTGATTTAATTATTTCACATTATTTTCAAATGTCATAACATCACTCTGTACCCATAAATGTATATAACTGTAATTTGTGAATGTATAATTTAAAAATAAAAGATAGGCTGGGCGCGGTGGCTCACACCTGTCATTCCAGCACTTTGGGAGCCCGAGGTGGGCAGATCACAAGGTCAAGAGATTGAGATCATCCTGGCCAACGTGGTGAAACCCTGTCTCTACTGAAAAATACAAAAATTAGCTGGGCGTGGTAGGGCACACCTGTAGTCCCAGCTACTAGGGAGGCTGAGGTAGGAGAATTGCTTGAACCTGGGAGGTGGAGGTTGCAGTTAGCCGATATTGTGCCACTACACTCCAGCCTGGCACCTGGCAACAGAGTGAGACTCTGTCTCAAAAAAAAAAAAAGGTAAATAAATTTGGTTGTTGTTGTTGTTTGAGACTGAGTCTTGCTCTGTCGCCAGGCTGGAGTGCAGTGGCACAATCTCAGCTCACTGCAACCTCTCTCTCCGGGGTTCAGGTGATTCCCCTGCCTCAGTCTCCTGAGTAGCTGGGACTACAGGCATACGACACCACGTGTGGCTAATTTTTTGTATTTTAGTAGAGATGGGGTTTCACCATGGCTAGGATGGTCGTGATCTCCTGACCTCGTGATCTGCCCACCTTAGCCTCCCAAAGTGCTGGGATTTCAGGTGTAAGCCACCACGTCTGGCTTTTTTCTTTCTTTCTTTCTTTCTTTTTTTGGTGTGATCTTGGCTCAGCAACCTCAGGTTCAAGTGATTCGCCTGCCTCAGTCTCCTGAGTAGCTGGATTGCACTCCAGACTGGAGCGCAGTGTCGTGATCTTGGCTCAGGCAACCTCAGGTTCAAGTGATTCTCCTGCCTCTGCCTCCCAAGTAGCTGGATTACCTGTGCACACCACCACGCCCAGCTAATTTTTGTATTTTAGTAGAGACGGGGTTTCACTGTGTTGGCCAGACTGGTCTCAAACCCCTGACCTCGTGATCTACCTGCCTCAGCCTCCCAAAGTGCTAAGATTGATTACAAGTGTGAGCCACCACGCCCAGCCAGTAAATAAAAATTTTTAAAAACTGACACCTTTTCTAATTTTTGCCACTGCTTTCAACTTAAGACCAACCAGAGAAAGCCAAACCCTTAATCAATTGCGTAGGACACACCCTTCTAATCTGCCACCCCAGAGTCCCTGGGCCAGCAGCCTTCCTCAGGGCCCTCCCAGGCTTTCCCTTTTCCCACCATGAAGCTTCTCCACTCCGCAGGAGCCTGCGAGGCCCTGGAAACACAAGCAATGCTGCTGACTCTCCAGCTGCAGCAGGCTGTAATAAACAGCCTTTGCTTGTACTCAGTTGGGTGATATTAATTTATTTCCCCAATAAGTAAACATTTCATCATGTCAAGGAAATATCTATACTCTATTTGGATTTTGCTGATTTTGAAAATAAGGACAATATTAAAGAGGCAATGTTGAGGTTATGAATTTTGACTTTTACTGCGTGTCTTTTTCAGCAGCTGTGAAGGTGACTATACACATTTTCCCTTTGCTTGCTAATATGGTGAAAGGTAAAAGAGAGATATTGTTATTGTTCATTTTTTAAAATCCTTTTGAAACAGGGTCTCACTGTGTCACCCAGGCTGCAGTGCAGTGGTGTCATCTTGGCTCACTGCAACCTCCCCTCCTGGGCTCAAGCAGTCCTCCCACCTCGGCGTCCTCAGTAGCTGGGATTATCTTGATCAGATGATCTGGTGAGTTTCATTGGACCACCACACCCTCCTAGTTTTTGTCTTTTTTGTAGAGATGAGATGTTTGCCATGTTGCCATCCTGGGCAATATGAGCAGTGCTCAAGTGATCCGTCTGCCTCGGCCTCCCAAAGTGCTAGGATTACAGTTGTGAGTCACCACACCCAGCGTGTTTATTTTAAAAGAATTTTTTTTTTTTTTGTCTTTCAACCTAGGTACCATGTTATACATTATTTTTGTTTTCTTACAAAGTATATTCATTTGGCTCATATTTTCTGACAGCTTATTGAAAGTATATCAGAAAACTGTTGATTTTTAAAAATCTGTATGACCAATTGAACTCTAATTTAAGTGATTTGCTCTTGATGTTTGTTTCCAGTTTTAGACAGACCACCCTATGATCTTCAGATGATTATAATTTCGTTTTTGCTTTCCATCTTACTTCTGTTTCAGAACATATTAAAGTGGTCATGGTTAAAGGCCCTGAAACCAACCCAATAATTCCTTAGACAGTTTTTTTTTTTTAATAAACATAGAAATTGACCCACTGGTCTTGAAGTTTGAAACTTACCTTTGTTTTATCTGAGTTCCTTCCTCAGAAAAGGATCCCCAGGCCTCTCAAAAAGTATCAAAGAAATGAAACTCACCAGATCATCTGATCAAGATAATGAGATGCTAGACCCCTCATTCATCATGATGGCTTTCCTGTCCCTCCCTATTTCCCATTTTCTCACACATAGTTACATTTCTTCCCTGCTATGTAAACCCCTAATTTTAGTCGGTCAGGGAGATGGATTTGAGACTTATCTCCTGTCTCCTTGGCTGCAGCGCCCCATTAAAGCCTTCTTCCTTGGCACTACTCATCGCCTCAGTGATTGGTTTTCTGTGCAGGGAGCAGCAAGACCTAGACCCAACATCAGGTGTTTTGGTAACAGTCCCTGTGTTGTTGCTGATTGTAAGAGGCATACATTGAATGTTTCATCATCAGGAACGGTGATGGTGTGTTTCAGCGACCAGGGTTGCCTAGACAAGGAGCTGACTGGGGACTGGAGGATCCTCTTCTCCTAGCTTGGTTTCCTGCAGACTGGAGATGCCTTGCCTTTTCTCCCCAGGAGGAAGGGTTACCTCCCTGCAACCCCCTGGTAAAAGAAGATTTCCTGAGCCCTAAAAATGCGTGTTTCTCTTTCATTCTGCCCAACTCTATACCTAACCTTGGGTCTGACCTTTAGCTGGAGGGGGAAAAACAAGAAAGCAAGAGAGAACCAGAGCAACCACTTCTTGGGAAACTAACCAGAGACAGCAGAAAAATAGCCTGATCATGAACTTGGGACCCTTTGCAGTCTGTGACTTCACTGTACTCTTTGGACTCAACACAGATTCCAAAATCTTAAAGCAGGGATTCCCAACCCCCAGGCCATGGACCAGATACCAGGTACTTGTTAGGAACTGGGCTTCACAGCAGGAAGTGAGCAGCTGGTGAGCAAGCGAAGCTTCATTTGTATCTACACCCGCTCCCCATCACTCACATTACTGTCTGAGCTCCACCACCTGTCAGATCGGCAGCAGCATTAGATTCTCATAGAAGCACCAACCCTACTGTGAACAGCACATGTGAAGGATCTACGTTGTGCGCTCCTTATGAGAATCTACTGTCTGATGATCTGTCACAGTTTCCCATCACCCCCAGATGAGACTGTCTAGTTGTAGGAAAACAAGCTCAGGGCTCCCATTGATTCTACATTATGTTGAATTGTATAATTATTTGATTATGTATTACAGTGTAGTAGCCTGGGCAACGTGAAAAAAGCCGGTCACTACTAAAAATACAAAAAATTAGCCAGGCATAGTGGTGCATGCCTGTAATCTCAGCTACTTGGGAGGCTGAGGCACAAGAATCACTTGAATCAGGGAGGCAGAGGTTGCAATAAGCCAAGATCATTCCACTGCACTGCAGCCTGGGCAACAGAGTGAGACTCCACCTCAGAATAATGTAATAATAATAGAAATAAAGTTCAAAATAAATGCAGTGCACTTTAGGTTGGGCGTGGTGGCCCATGCCTGTAATCCCGGCACTTTGGGAGGCTGAGGAGGGCAGATCACGAGGTCAGGAGATCGAGACCATCCTGGCTAACATGATGAAACCCCATCTCTACTAAAAATACAAAAAATTAGTCGGGCATGGTGGTACACATCTGTAGTCTCAGCCATTCGGGAGGCTGAGGCAGAAGAATCGCTTGAACCCAGGAGGTGGAGGTTGTAGTGAGTTGCAAGATCGTGTTACTGCACTCCAACTTGGGCAGCAGAGCAAGACTCCATCTCAAAAAAAAAAAAAAAAAGTAATGCGCTTCAATCATCCTGAAACCATCCCCAACCCCATCACCTGTCCGAGGAAAAACTGTTTTCCAAGAAACTGGTCCCTGGTGCCAAAAAGGTTGGGAACCACTGTCTTAAAGGACTTAAGGTTCAGAGACTGGGCCAGGCCATAATACACAATGACAAACCCATTCTGAATTGACAAGCCAAGAACCTGTTTAAATTTCCAATCACTTTTCCTTGTGCAGCTTTGATCATTTGTCTTTGAGCTGCATCTAGTTTGGGAGAGAGTCTTCCTAGGGACTGCCTTCCCACTTTATGGGCTAAACTGTGTCTCCTTAAAAAAGCATCTATTAAAGCTCCAGTACCTCTGAGTGGGACCTTGTTTGGAGATAGTGTCTTTACAGAGGTAATTAAGTTAAAATGAGGCTATTAGAGGGGGCCCTAATCCAATCTGACTGTCCTTATAAGAAGGGAGGATGAGGACACAGACACGCAGGGACAGCCCTGTGAGGACACAGGGAAAAGACGCATCTACAAGCCAAGGAGAGGACTCAGAACACAAACCTCACAACACCTTCATCTTGCTCTTCCAGTCTCCAGAGCTGTGAGGAAGTAAATATCTGTTGTTTAAGCAACCCAATCTGTGGAACTTTGTCATTGCCGCCTGCGCTGACTAATACGCAAACACTGTGAATCCTGGGTGCTTTCTACTATGCGTCTCTTGATTCTTCTCTGACAGGGAACCTTAGGCCCATCCCACAAGGTCTAATGCCTCAGTTAGATTTTATCCTGTCTAGCAAGGAACGCCACTGAACACTCATCTTGTATAAGAGTCTATATTTGGCTGGGCATGGTGGCTCGTGCCTGTAATCCCAGCACTTCTTGAGGACAAGGCCAGAGGATCACTCGAGCTCAGAGTTTGAGACCAGCCTGGGCAACATGGAAAAACCCCATCTCTACAAAAATTATAAGAAATTATCCAGGCATGGTGGTGCATGCCTATAGTCCCAACTACTTGGGAGGCTGAGTTGGGAGGATCACCTGAGCCCGGGAAGCAAAGGTTGCAGTGAGCCAAGATCATGTCACTGTACTCCAGCCTAGGTGAGAGTGAGACCCTGTTTCAAAAAAAAAAAAGAGTCTATATTTTTCCTTTGTCACTATGGACACTGTTTAGTTCTTTCTCGTGCTGCTGTAAAGAAATATTTGAAACTGGGTAATTTATAAAGAAAAGAGGTTTAATTGACTCATGGTTCTGTGGACTGTACAGGCTTCTGGGGAGGCCTCAAGAAACTTACAGTCATGGCAGAAGGCAAAGGGGAAGCAAGCACCGTCTTCACATGGTGGAGCTGCAGAGAGAGTGAAGCGGGGGGTGCAACACACTTTAAAATGACCAGATCTCATGAGAACTCTAACACAACAACAGTGAGGGGGAAGTCCACCTCCGTAATTCAGTCACCTCCCACCAGGCCTCTCCTCCAACACTGGGAATTACAATTCGACATGAGATTTGGATGGGGACACATAACGAAACTATATCAGACCCCAAGGTCTCCAAGCAACTCCTGCAAACATTGGTTGCCCCAACTCCAGTGCCCGGGTGCCACAAAGCCTGTGTGTTTCACAACATTTATTTGACGCTTGCCTACAGAGAGAGGCGACTGCTCTAGAACAAACCTCTACGTTCAGCAAACACCTTGCAGAATTCCCTGGGAGATGGCGAACACAGGGAGGTCTGCAGGGCATCTGCTACACATGGCTGTCTTGCATTTCCCTTTCAGCGTAAAGCCTGGACACTCACCTAGCCCCAGGACATGGTAGAATTTGTCCCAACCCTTGCCAGACAGGCATCAGCCCTGAAGGGGTGATATGGCAAGATAGACAGCCCTTATCCTCACAAGAGAGATTTTTGATAATGAGCACTGAATTCTATCAAATGCATATGGTTTGCTCTAATGAAGCCATGCATGGTGTGAAGTGACTTCTTCATTGTGTGTCATTCCTGGCATGACTGCTGCTTGCTTACGTTGGATTATTCTGTTACTGTAACTTACGTTTGATGTACCAGTGGTGTAGTCAGAGCTGAGCTCATTCGTGGTAGGCAGCTTCGAGATGGTCCCCAGTGGTCCCCCTCCCTCACCCAATTCACAGCCTTGTGTAATTATCTCTGCTTGATTGGAGATTAGGCTCATACTTCCAGGGAACAGATAAGCAGAAGTGATGGATGTCATTTGCATTCTTGGGTTACAGAGACTGGCTCCCCTTTCAAGCTCCCTCTCGCTCTCTCCCACACTCACTCTGCGGGAAGCCAGCTACCATGTTGGCGTGGCCTATGGAAAGCCACATTGCAAGGGGTTGACATCCCCTGCAGTCTGCCAGCAAGGATCTGAGGCTGACAACCACATGGGTGGGGTCAGAAGCAACCCCCTACCCAAGTCCAGCCTCAAGATGACCCCAGCTCAGCTAATGCTTTGCAGCCTTTTGGGAGAACCCAGCTTCCTGGCTCTCCTCACATGCCACAGGAATCAGATCTGTGGCTATTTCTCTAGTTGACTTATTTGATCCATAAGTATAATAAAAACCTCTCTTATCTCCCCAAGAGGGCCAAATGTGGTGGCCCAACCAAGGTCCCTAGATTAACCCCCAAGATGACAAAAAGACTGGAGCAGCTGCCTCTCTAGGTATTTACATCTCAAGGACAAGTGAGTCTCAGAACTTGCAGAACACTGTATCTGAAAGCCAAAGGTGGGAAGTCCCAGCTACTCAGGAGGCCGAAGCGGGGATCACTGGAGCCCAGGATGTCCAGCCTGAGCAACTTAACAAGACTCTCGTGTAAAAAAAAAAAAAACCCAGCTGATACACACATGCACATGAGGCTAGCAGGCTCCAGGGGATTTTATTTACATACCAAAAGGCCCAATATCTCCAAGGAGACCCTTTTAGGAGGGAAGGCAACAGCTGCCTCCTTCCCATCCATAAGCAGGGAAAGTCATTTGCCCCATCCCTCACCCACGGAGTGTCCCCCTCCCATCGGCTTGCATCACGTCCCCCGGGGTGACAGTGCCAGTGCACTGATGATTTACTGCACGGTGTTCAGTAAGAACTCTGTCTTGGAGCCAGAGGCTCCTCATGTACACTGTATTAGTTCACTGTGGCTGCCATAACAAGGTACCACAAACTGGATAACTTAAAACTACAGAAATTTATTCTCTCAAAGTTCTGGAGGCCAGAAGTCCAGACTCAAGGTGTCCGCAGGGCCATGATCCCTCCAAGGGTCCCGGGAAGACTCCTTCCTTGCTTCTTCCCACTTCTGGTGGCTTCCAGCAATCCTTGGTGTTCCTTGGCTTACAGCAAGCTAACTTCATGCCCCGCCTCCACCTTCATGTGACTGTCTCTGCTCTGTATGTGTCTGTGTCCAAGTCTGCCCCCTAGAAGGACAGCAGTCATTGGGTTAGCGCCTACTTTAGTCCAAGAAGACCTGGTCGCAACTTGATTACATCTTCAAAGACTATTTCCAAATAAAGTCATATTCACAGGTTGAGTGGACATGAATTTGGGGAAAAACTTTTCAACGGGAATAAATACACATATTCACAATAAAACCAATAAATACATTTTTTTTAATATAAAAAAGGGTCTTTTTTGTCACCCAGGCTAGAGTGCAATGGTGAGATCATGGCTCACTGCAGCCTTGACCTCCTAAGCTTAAGCAATAATCCCACCTCAGTCCCCAAGGAGCCGGGACTACAGGTGCGTACCACCATGCTCAGCTAATTTTTGTATTTTTTTGTAGAGATGGGGTTTTACCATGTTGCCCAGGCTGGTCTTGAACTCTTTTTTTTTTTGAGACAGAATCTCACTCCGTCACCAGGCACCAGGCCAGAGTGCAGTGGCGTGACCTCGGCTCACTGCCACCTCCGCCGTCTGGGTTCAAGGAATTCTCCTGCCTCAGCCTCCTGAGTAGCTGGGAGTACAGGCGTGTGCCACCACGCCTAACTAATTTTTTTGTAATTTTAGTAGAGATGGGATTTCTCCATGTTGACCAGGATGGTCTCGATCTCTTGACCTCGTGATCCGCCCGCCTCGGCCTCCCAAAGTGCTGGGATTACAGGTCTTGAACTCTAGCTCAAACAATATACCTGCCTTGGCCTCCCAAAGTACTGGGATTATAGGTGTTAGCCACCATGCATGGACCTAATGAAGAAATATTCAAAACCTAACACTCATGTCATCTCAGCATAATTATTAATAATGCCTTTTTCACTCTCAAAATGTTCTTGTCTGGGCTGGGCTCATGCCTGTAATCCCAGCACTTTGGGAGCCTGAGGAGCATGGATCGCAAGGTCAGGAGTTTAAGATCAGCCTGGCCAAAATGGTGAAACCCCGTCTCTACTAAGATATCAAAACAAACAAACAAAAAAAACAAAAAAAAACCAGACACTAGCGGGGTGTGGTGGCATGCACCTGTAGTCCCAGCTACTCAGGAGGCTGAGACAGCAGAAGTTGCAGCAAGCAGAGATTGTGCCACTGCACTCCAGCCTGGGCAACAGGGAGACTTCATCTCAAAAAAAAAAAAAAAAAAAGTTCCAGTCTGGATGATAGATGGTGTGGCCCCTGACTGATAGAGACTCATACTGTTGGACAGTATTCAATTCTCTTCTACCTCTTCCCATAGCTTGGAAGTTATGCATGGTCATGTGACTGGTTTTAGCCAGTGGAATGTGACAAGGAGTGGCATTTGGTTTTTTGTTGTTGTTTTGAGACGCAGTCTTGCTTCTTCACCCAGAATGGAGTGCAATGGTGTGATCTCGGCTCACTGCAACCTCCACCTCCCGGGTTCAAGCAATTCTCCTGCCTCAGCCTCCCAAGTAGCTGCGATTATAGCCACATGCCAGCATGCCCGGCTAATTTTTTTTATGTTTAGTAGAGATAGGGTTTCACCATGTTAACCAGGCGGGTCTCGAACTTCTGACCTCAAGTGATCCACACACCTCGGCCTCCCAAAGTGCTGGGATTATGGGTGTGAGTCACCGCACCTGCTCAAGGAAGAGTAGCATTTGTAATACTGCCTTTAATTGCCAGTGCTCAGCTCTTCAGTCCTCTCTATATTATCAAATCAAATCCAGCGTGAACAAAAATAATGATATATCATAACCAAGTAGAGCTTATCCCAAGAATGCAAGGATATTTTAACATTAAGAAATCTATTAATGCAGGCTGGGGGCGGTGGCAGCTCATACCTGTAAGCCCAGCACTTCGGGAGGCTGAGGTAGGCAAATCACTTGAGGTCGGGAGTTCGAGACTGGCCTGACCAACATGGTGAAACACCATCTCCACTAAAAATACAAAAATTAGCCAGGCATGGTGGTGCATGCCTATAATCCCAGCTACTCAGGAGGCTGAGGCATGAGAATCGCTTGAACCCAGGAGGCGGAGGTTGCAGTGAGCCGGGATCATGTCATTGCACTCCAGCCTGGGTGACAGAGAGACACTGTATTTAAAAAAAAAAAGCATGCATCACTACATGGACATTACACACACCCTAGAAATGCAAATACTAATATTGGCACAGAGTTAGACACATAAAACAATGGAATGAAATAGAAATTCCTGGAACAATTACATTAGAAACTTAGATCTCTATCTCACATTGTGCAAGTACACATTCCTCACGGAGTAAAGGCCCAAACATAAACAATGCTTTAAAAATATAGGAGCACATTTTACAAAACTGGGGTACAAAAGACCTTCTTAAGCAAGATTAAGCACAGAAATGATAGAAGAATGATAATTGACTACACAGAAATTTAACATTTCCATACAACAAAAATTCCAAACAAAGTATAAAGATGAGAGAATCCGGTATATGTACTATATCTATACAGGGTTTATATTCAGAGTCTGTGTTTACTTTGACTCTGATGAATCAATTTTTTCTAATAGGCAAAAAACCCAACAGAAAACAGACAAAGGGTCTGGGCACATATGAATGGCCTACAAATATGTAAAACAGTTTTCATGCTTAGTATAGTGGCTCACACCTATAACCCCAGCACCTTGGGAGGCTGAGGTGGGAGGATTACTTGAGGTCAGGAATTCAAGATCGGACTGGGTAACACAGTGAGATCCCATCTCTACCAGAAAAACTAGCCGGGCATGGTGATGTGTGTCTGCAGCCCTAGCTACTTGGGAGGCTAAGGCAGGAGGACGGCTTGAGCCCAGGAGTTCAAGGCTGCAGTGAGCTGTGACGGTGCCGGTACACTATAGCCTCAGGTCTCAGAGCGAGAACCTGTCTCAAAGAAAAATAAATTAATTTTAAAAATGTGTTTTCACCTTTATTAATAATCATGAGAATTGGTTAAATATCTGCGTGACATGTTATCTTTCTCAAACTGATATTCTCTGTATGCAAATACACTATTAGAGAAGAGAAGAAACTGGTACAGCCGTTTTTCAAAGGGCACTTTGGCAAGCACCTCCCACTCTTTTTAATGTGCACACCCAGAGTAGAATGCATTATTACATGAGAGTATTTACCCCTACTTTGCTGTAAGAGGAGTTCCCACACCAGTCCACAGCCATGAGAGTTCCAAGGCCTTCCCCAAAGCCAAGAGTACTTCTATATTGCACGACCTGAAATTTCAAAGTGCAGTCATGACATCTTTTAGCCTCACGGGCCCCAAAGGCTTAATTGTGAGTTCCCCTGCTCTCACCAGAAGTGCCCCCTTTAGAGTGGAAAAGGCTTCCCACCTAGCTAGTTCCAGACCAGCTGAACTCCACCTGGTCCTCAACCTAACAGATTTCACTTCACTACCAGCTTGAAGAATTACTATTACTATTATTATTTTGTTGAAATGGAGTCTCACTCTGTTGCCAGGCTGGAGTGCAGTGGTGCAATCTCGGCTCACTGTAACCTCTGCCTCCCGGGTTCAAGCAAATCTGCCTCAATCTCCCGAGTAGTTGGGATTACAGGCACCTGTCACTGTGCCCAGCTAATTTTTTTATTTTTATTTTTGGTAGAGAGGGGGTTTCACCATCTTGGCCAGGGTGGTCTTGAACTCCTGATCTTGTGATCTGTTCACCTTGGCCTCCCAAAGTACTGGGATTACAGGTGTGAGCCACCGAGCCCAGCCAAGAGGGAGATCTTTCTGATACCCCTTCATGTAGAGTATTTTCTTTCTAGCAGTTACGTCTATTTAAAGTCATCATTTTACAATGTATTGTCTGATCTCTGCTCCGTCCCTCACCATGACAGAGGCTCCCTTTTGCCTCAGCTAGGAAGTCTCCTCAGCTCCTGGGACCGTGCCTGGGGTGTCCCAACTCTCCAAAAATATTTCCTGAGTAAACGAAATGAAGGATTTACACTCTTTGGGAAAATGAAATCAAATTCTTGCTCAGAAAAAAGGACCACTAAGGAAAAGATGTGGGATGTTCTGAGAATTTGAATTTCATCTAAGGTTTAGTCAACAATGGGTAATGAAGCCACTCTGTGTTAGGAGACTATAAAGTTCCAATTGTCGTGAGGATGGGAGGGGATGGAGGGAGGCTGGAATCTTGTAAAGCCACATGTCGCCTGCATTAACCAGATCTCAAGGGACAGGAGCAGACTGACTTCTATATGGGCACAATGGCGTCTGCCACTTTTCCAAGAAAAGGCTAGGGCTGCGTGCCCCTTCTGCCCACGGGCGTATCCTCCAGCATAAGGGATCTGAATCGGGAGGCCTGGAGTCCCCCTAGTTTGGCAAATTCCCCAAAATGGCATGCACATTTTTCTGGGGAGTGACTCTATAGCTTTCATCAGAATCTCAAAAGGGCCGAAGACCAAAACAAGGCAAAGGCGCGTGAGTCTAACTGCTTATTGCTGAGGTAGAATAATTCAGTAAAGGAGGCCAGGCCTCTGTGTGGTTGGATTTTTCTCTCTATATTTTCCCTGGAGCTAATTCATAGACGGCTCCAACTAGCAATAGATGTTTGTCCTCCATAGCCAGGAGGGTGGAGAACAGTACAGGGGCATACAAAATGCCAACTTCCTCCCCTGTCCTAAGATTCCATCACCCCACCTCACTCACAGCTAATGAACCCCCTCATGCTCCGCCAAGAAAAGCATAAGGAGGAACCCCTCTTCCTCCAACACGACACATCCGTCCTGTCAAGGCACCTCTCTCCCCAGCTCTGGGTCCTCTCACTTAGAGGAAGACATCCCACCTTCGTCATTACCCCATTACCGCCCTATCCTGGGGACCCCTGTCACTCTTTGGCATACTAACTTGTTCTTTTTTTTTTTTTTTTAAGAGACGGGGTTTCACCATGTTTGCCAGGTTGGTCTCGAACTGCTGACTCAGGTGATCTGCCCGCCTCGGCCTCCCAAAGTGCTGGGATTACAAGAGTGAGCCACCGTGCCCGGCCAATACCAACCTGTTCTAGCGGCTCCCGTCATTTAGAAACAACTGTCCTGTCCCCACACCCACCTCATTTCATGATCAAACATGTTTAGCATCTGTCTACACTTGCATCTTCACTACCCTAGAGGAGGAAGAAATTCCTTGTCCACCAGGTTCTTCAGCTGGGGCCCTGCAAATTAGACGGACAAGAGACAGCTGAATGAGAGAAAAACAAACAGAAGTTTATTAACATGTGCGTGGTACAGACACACCAAACTCAAAGATGAGTAATCGAAAGGAGCGGTTATGTAGTATCTTTTATTTTTTTGAGATGGAGTCTCACTCTGTCACCACTTGCTGTGTGGGTTCCTCTGGTGCTGTCTCCAGGCTGTCGAGAGTCTGAAGCTGTCTCCTTCGATTAACAATGAACTTCTGTCCTTCCTGGTTGAGAGGGGAGGAGGGCACCTTTACCAATTTCTGTCTTTATTTTATGGAATAGGGGGAGGAGAGGGAGCGTTTCTTCTGTCTGCTATTTCTCAATTGCCTTCAGTCCAAAATAGTCCTTATGACAAAGTGGCATATTTTGGGGTGGCATATTCTGCCACCCCTCACTTCTCTAACAAACTATTCAATTAGGCTTCCGACTCCACCACTCCACCGAAACCATCGTGGGCCTAGCTGTGGCAAATCCAGTGAATGCCTCAGCCTCCTTATCACATTGACCCCAGGCAACCCTCCCCTGCTTTGAAACCTTCTGGCCGTTTGGCTCCTCTCCTCCTCTCCTGGCTTTGCTGCCGCCCTGGGCAGCCGACTTCTCTACTCTGCTGCGAGGCATAGTCTCAAATAAATAAATAAATAAATAAGAAAATATTTAAATACAAACTTACAAAGAGCAGAAGAAAATAAAGATATTCATTTTCTAGGTGGGGAAAAAATGTTTAAGCTTAATATAAATGGAAAAAATTACACAGTAGAATGTTCATATTGTAGACTGCATTGAAAATACAAAAAATGTCAAATTGAAAACAATTTTATGTTTAAAATTAAATATGACAAAGAGGGAGTGTGTAGCGAACGTAAGAGGTTATAACCTTAATATTAATGATTTGTGCACATTGGTTAAGGCAAA
Source organism: Alouatta palliata (assembly GCA_004027835.1). NCBI lineage: Eukaryota > Metazoa > Chordata > Mammalia > Primates > Atelidae > Alouatta > Alouatta palliata. The sequence continues at coordinate 56,309 of PVKV010006476.1, forward strand.
CATGACCCTGTAGTTCAGTGAGGGCAGAAAACGTAAGCAACTATTTAAAAAAGAAAATTAATTCAAGGGAAACTACATTCCACCATACTATGAATCAAAATGCAAATTAAAACAATAATAATTCCCATTTTACGTATGGAATTTGAAAAGGGTTACATACATTGTTATCCATATTCAATGGCTAGACTGCGATGAAACTGCAAATATATAAATTATACCAAACTATAATTTGGCATAATTTTGTGATTAAAAGAAAATGCCTTACAGTGAGGCGATGATCATTAACCTGTTAATCCTACTTCTCCGAATTGATCCTTAAATAATCTGAAAAGACAGAAAAGATTAATGCGCAAAATTTTATCTCTATCACTTCAACAATTTAAGAATTTTCCTTAGAAACAATTTAAGATATTATTAGAGTAATAGTTGAGTCAAATTAGCTCATTTATATGATGGACTGTAATATAACCACTAAAACATTCATACAACCTGTATAAAAGCATGAGAAAAATCCTATGATATAATATAAAGGAAAAAAGAAAAAATATGAGCTTATACACACATACACACACACACACACACATATACACATGCATGGTTGCATATTAAAATTTAGGTGAAATGTATATAAACAATGAGAAAGAAGCACTGAGTGCCTTATCTAAGCATGTATAATTCCTGGTAACTCTGCAGTTTACAAATCAAGTAAATTATAATGTCATAAATACCTGTTCATTGGTTACATTCAAAATCAATCCATTCATGGCTGGCGAAGTGGCTTACACCTGTAATCCCAGCACTTTGGGAGGCCGAGGTGGGTGGATCACCTGAGATCAGAAGTTCAAGGCCAGCATGACCAACATGGTGAAACCCCGTCTCCACTAAAACAAAAAACAAAAAAACAAAAATTAGTCAGGTGTGGTGGCAGGTGCCTGTGATCTCAGCTACTCAGGAGGCTGAGGCAGGAGAATCACTTGAACCCAGCAGGCAGAGATTGCAGTGAGCCGAGATGGCGCCACCGCACTCCAGCCTGGGCGACAGAGGAAGACCCTGTCTCAAAAACAAACAAAATCAATCCATTCAAAATCCCTCATGTCTGAATCCTTCTGTTTATTCCCAAGTCACTCCCAGTCACTCAACTCTAGTCTCCGACTGATTTCAGGGGCTGTGGGCATCCAACGAAACAATGTAATTATAAAGTATGCCAATTATTAAGTTAAAATTGGAAATGAGGCTGGGCACGGTGGCATGCACCTGTCGACTCAGCTATTTGGGAGGCAGAAGCAGGAGGATTGCTGGAGCCCAGGAGTTTGAGTCCAGCCTGAGCAACATAATGAGACACTACCTCTAAAAAAACTTTAAAAAAACAAAAACCTGGAAATCATAAATGTGATGAATCATTTCTCACATTGAAATACTGCTCAAATTAGAATAAAGCTGTTGGGAAAGGATTGAGTTCCCTCTACCTCAAAAAGGATCATTTAACAATTAAAGAGAGGATAATAAAGAGAAATGAAAATGATGTGAGTCTCAGTAGGAGAACTTTATTAAACGTTGATCTTTTTATTGTTTTAACTAAGCCTTTGAAGGCTACGCAGTCAAATTTGAAAACAGAATGAAAAAATGCCCTCAGTCAAGTTTGCGGAGAATGCTTTGTGTGTCTAGCAAGGTGGATCTCTGGCGAAGCTGGACCAGAAATAATACAGTGAGAAGCAACCCAGAGCGCACTTGGGGTCAACCATAGGTTTCCGGAATGACATGTTAAGGAACCTGGACTTTGTTCTCCATTCAAGGAAGTGTCAAAGGCCATTTAGCCAAGAGCACAGTGCACTCAGATCTGTGGTTTAGGAGGGAAGCCTGGGGTTGTGGGGAGGGGGACAAGAGGAAGTGCCTGCAGGTATGAAAGCTGCAGAGAACTACGTCTTTTCAGTTTCCTTGGTCTCCCTGATGTGAGGGCCAGAGGATTCCTAAGCAACTCTCTGGACTAGATTTCTGCCAACGGCCCCTGGGAAAAGCTCATTTTAGTTTATTCCGCTGAGCACTGTGCCTCGCAACGGTAACTGGATCATCAGTGGCCACAACGACTGCCCACAGAAGCCGGGTTGCCGGGGAAACAGCCTAGCTCTTGCTTCTTAATTCCTGGCTTTAGTGTGACTGTTGAGCTGAAGTCACCCCGAATTATGAATGGTAGCAATGAATGAGGTGGTCTACCTCAAACAGCTGGGAGCATCATGACCCAGAAACAAAGGTCAGGAAGGAGCCAGGGGCCAGAACCCCTGCATCCCCGCTCCGCTGCTGTGTGATTGCTGCTGCTGTTCTTCCCGGAAGATGAACTGACACATCTGGTTGGAAAAGGCTTCCAGAAGAGAGCCTACCTTCCTTAGAGTATGGCTGAGTGATCAATCAATTCCAAGAGTATCCAGCTTGGATATAATTTGAAAGAAAAGCACCTGTCATTTCATGTGAACACAGCAATTATGATACTAGATGTATGTGGAGACACACACACACACACACACACACACACACTGAGACAGAGAGAGAAAGAGATAATTTGGTATAATTTTGTGATTAAAAGAAAATGCCTTAGAGTGAGGCGATGATCATTAACCCATTAATCCTGCTTCTCTGAATTGATCCTTAAATACTCTGAAAAGACAGAAAACATTAATCAATCTCAGAGTATAAACCTAGAGAGAGAGAGCAGCCCAGGCAGCGTATGCTGTATTCACCAAAGCATGGTCAATTATCAGTAGTTATTTGTAGATTAAAGCTGATGTTTACTTTCTTGCTTGTCTACTATTTCTCTACATTTTTTACATGACCATGCATGACTTTTGCGATAAGAAAAATATAAAACGTTTATTTTCATTTAACTGAAAAAGGAGAGTGGTCTGGCCATGAGCTCATGCCTTTCAAGTGCCTGCTCAGAGGATGAGTCAAGAGTCAGGAATTTCAGAGGAGACCACTATCAACGGGGGAGCCTTGTAGCTCAAATGGCCCACCACAACACCCAGATAATTTTTGTATTTTTAGTAGAGACGGGGTTTCACCATCTTGGTCAGACTGGTCTTGAACTCCTGACCTCATGATTCACCCGCCTCAGCCTCTGAAAGGGCTGGGATTACAGGCATGAGCCACCGTACTCGTCCAACATCCAGGATTTCTATATCCAGTGAAACTATCTATCAAAAAGTATAGAATAATGACATTTTCAGACATGCAACATGGCATGTACCCTTCTTCCAGAACCTATTGAAAAATACACTCAACCTCAGTGAAAGTATAAGCCAGGAAACAAGAGATGCAGCAATGGATAGCAGAAAAGGGGATCCCCAAGATGATGGCAGGGGATGTCTCAGGGCAGGGACAGAGCCCCAACATAGAGGGCAGCCAGTCCAACCAGATTGGAGCATCATGACCAAGAGAACGAGAGGTATCATCACCAGATTCCCTGTTGCTGTTTTGTTATCCTTTTAACCTGAGAATTGATCATGTTAGCTTGCCTCAGATTATTTTCTACGTGTGATTTGTTTTGATCATGAGACTTCTGACAGCCCTTCCATGTTCGCCTGAGTACTTTCATTTCATCTCACAACATGATTCACTTTGATGTTTGCCTAAAAGCTGGGTATAAGCCACACTAAGCTTAGAAAAGCAAAATTTAGAGCAGCCCAATTTCTCTGATCATATTCCTGCCAGATATGCAAGTCCTAGCCCAATCACAGATGCCCCAACTGGAGTGAGACCCCTGTTTCCCAGGACTCTCTCATGACCTCACCCCAAACTAAAGCCAGATTATATCCCAGAAATTCTCTACAGCTTCTTTTCCACTGAAAATTTTTATCTAACAACGACAATATTGACCTTTGCATAGATGGCTCGTTTTGTGCTTGCTACCCAGATTTCAAAGCTAAGCGATATATATATTATATTTTTCCCACTGCAGACACAGATGGTAGAATAACGTGCTGGGGTTAGGACTTCAACACATAAATTTTAGGAGGAGGTAACTGGGAAGTATGAAAGTTCCTTTTTAAAGTTTCCTTTCTTGTTAAATAGTGTGTTAATAACTCTTTGTGAAGCCCTATCCTATGCAGCTGTTAAACATGTCATGCTTACAGGCACATAGTACATTCTATGTCTGTGTACTTTAACCACAATATCTGTGCTGGATGTGCTCACAGGCATGTCCCAGCTCCCCTTTGCTTTTATCTGTTTAGAAAAGTTTTAAGTTGTTAGCCAATCGGGTTTGAGTTTAGATTGTGAGGTCTGGCTCCAGCAAACGGAGATCAGACACAGCAGTAAGGATGACCCCAAATGCGTAAGGAATAAATTTGTGTGTTTTTCTTTGTTCATTGTACTCTCGTGGCACAATGGCTAGTGAGGGTACCCTTCCTGCAGTCCAGGAAGTAAAAATTGCATTGCTGAAAGATCCTTTGTCTCAGTGCTAATTTTTCTTCGAAGCACCAAGAATCTATTTCCAACATCTATCTCCAATAGTAATTCAGCCCATAACAGTATTATTATTTTCAATTTTTTTTTTGAGACAGAGTCTTGCTGGGGTGCAGTGGCATGATCTCAGCTCACTTCAACCTCTGCCTTCTGGATTCAAGTGACCTTCCTGCCTCAGTCTCCTGAGTAGCTGGGATTACAGGCATGTACTACCACACCCAGCTAATTTTTGTATTTTTAGTAGAGATGGGGTTTTGTCATGGTGGCCAGGATGGTCTCAATCTCCTGACCTCATGATCCGCCCACCTTGGCTTCCCAAAGTACTGGGATTACAGATGTGAACCACTGTGCCCAGCCTATTTTCAAATTTTTATAATAAAAGTATTAAAGAGGCCAGGCATGGTGGCTCATGTCTGTAATTGCAGCACTTTGGGAGGCCGAGGCTGAGATTAAGTGTTCAAGACCAGCCTGACCAACGTGGTGAAACCTTCTCTCTACTAAAAATACAAAAATCAGCTGGGTGTGGTGGTGGGTGCCTGTAATCCCAGCTACTCAGAGGGCTGAGATAGGAGAATCGCTTGAACCCCGGAGGCAGAGGTTGCTGTGAGTCAAGATTGTGCCACTGTATTAGCCTGGATGACAGAAAGAGACTCATTGCCCAAAGAAGAAAAAAAAAGTATTAAAGAAAAAAGCAATACAAATTGTAATGAACAAAAGAAAAAATATATCACAATTGAAATTTTAAAGTGATAGAGATTTCCTGAAAACAAAAACATTCTCTTACATAACCACAGTACAATTATCAAAACCAGAGATTCAGCATTAACATAATGCTTATTATTAAATCACAGAACATCATCGAATATTGTCAGCTATCACAATAATCTCTCTTATGGCTCTCTTTTTTCCCTGGACTATGATCAAACCCAGGATTGCCTTTAGTTTCATGTCCTTTTAGTCTCCATTAATCTGGAACTGTTCCTCAGCCTCTGACTTTCATGACCTTGACATTTTATTAAAATGAAAATCAAACTCTGAGGTCATGAAAGCTGCAGTAAGATATGATCTCACCACCATGCTCCAGCCTGGGGTACCGAGTGAGACCCCAACTCTAAAATAACAATCATAGAGTTACTCACCAAACTTTCACTCAGTAGTTTCAGCAACCATTAATGGATTTCCTAATTCCATCATTCCTTCTATATTTCTATTAGGCATTCCATAGTTTCACTAAGTTATAAATGATTCTTGTCATTAATTATTCTAATGTTCAGTCTTTCCAGATTTGGCTCTGATGTCCTTTTGATAGGTCTCCATTGTTCTTTAAAGACACAGAACTGGCCAGGCATGGTGGCTCACGCCTGTAATCCCAGCACTTTGGGAAGCTGAGGCAGGTGGATCACCTGAAGTCAGGAGTTTGAGACCAGCCTGGCCAACATGGTGGAAACTTGTCTCTACTTTGTCTCTAAAATTAGCCGACTGTAGTGGTGGGCACCTATAATCCCAGTTACTCAGGAGGCTGAGGCAGGAAAATTGTTTGAATTTGGGAGGCAGAAGTTGCAGTGAGCTGAGATCGCGCCATTGTACTCCAGTCTGGATGACAAGAGTAAAACAGAGCTATTCAGGAGAACAGTAGCATACTGACTTCAACTTATTCTGAAATGCTTCTAGAAAAAAAGAAGTATGTATGTACACACAAATGCATGCATATACATACAGTCATGGATTAACTATGGGGATACATTCTGACAAACGCATCATTAGGCGATTTCTTCATCGTGCAAACATCGTAGGGTATACTTACACAAACCCAGATGGTATAGCCTACTGCTCCTAGGCTACAAACCTGTACGGCATTTGTACTAAATACTGTTAGGTGACTGTAACACAATGGTAAGTATTTGTGTATCTAACCATAGAAAAGGTACAGTAAAAATACTGTGTTTAATCTTATGAAGCCACTGTCATAAATGTAGTCCATTATTGACTGAAATGCTATTATGTGGCACATGACTGTGTATAGATAAAGACAGGAGCCACATATGGTGGCTCAAGCTTGTAATCCCAACACTTTGGGAGGCCAAGATGGGTAGATCACTTGAGGCCAGGAGTTCGAGACCAGCTTGGCCAACATGGTGAAACTTCCCGTCTCCACTAAAAATGCCAAAATTAGCCGGACATGGTGGTGCACGCCTGTAATCCCAGCTACTTGGGTGGCTGAGGCAGGAGAATCACTTGAACTGAGAGGTGGAGGTTGCAGTGAGCCAAGATCGTGCCACTGTGCTCCAGTCTGGGTGACAGAGTGAGAAAAAAAGAAAGAAAGAAAAATATACAGAGAGGGGGAAAGAGATAGAGAAAGAGAAAAAAACAGAGAGGGAGAGATTATGAACTGGTGAACTTAAAACAACAGAAATTTATTCTCTCACAGTTCTGGAAGCTAGAGGTCTGAAACACGGTATAAAAAGGCAGAATGACTCAACCATGGCTTGGTTGCTGTGGCTCACACCTGCTGTGTCAGATAGCAACTTCTGCCTCCAGATGCTTGCTGCAGTGCAAAATGCAGGTTTGCACAGACGACCAGCTGGAACTTTCCATCTGGCTCAAGCAACTTAACCCTCAGCTGCTTCTTGACCATGGAGTTTAAAGTTATGAGGTCAATAAAGCTGGGCTAGGAGAGGTGGCTCACGCCTGTAATCCTAGCACTTTGGGAGGCCGAGGCAGGCAGATCACAAGGTCAGGAGTTCAAGATCAGCCTGTCCAACATGGAAAAACTCTGTCTCTATTAAAAATACAAAAATTAGCCGGGTGTGGTGGCATGCACCTGTAATTCGAGCTCCTAATAAGGCTGAGGCAGGAGAATCACTTCAACACAGGAGGCAGAAGTCTCAGTGAGCCAAGATTGTGCCACTGCACTCCAGCTGGGTGACAATGCAAGACTCCATCTCAAAAACAAATCAAAATAAAAAATTACAAAAAATAAAGCAGCAAACAATTATGTTTGTTCTTGACAGATTTCTTCTAAGATAATTGAGTGCAACAACAGTCAGAATTCCACATCTGAAATTTACTTGTTGCTTAGGCAAAATTATGACTGGGCAACACTGAGAAGATGACCGTGAGGAAGGTTACTTCTGATGAAGGTGACCAGATATTATAATTCATCATCCAAGCTGGGGCACCTGCAAGAGAAAGGGCACCAGTCAGGTAGGACCCTAGGACGAGGTGTAAACTGCGCAACCTGGGCCTAGTGCATCTGTATTTGGGGGGATATGGAGAGTATGTTTTTGGAAGATGGAATCACATCTATAGAGGGTCTATGGAGGGATTCACAGGTATGGAATTCATACTGCTGAGAAATAAATGATCACAAATGTAGTGGCTTAGAAAACAACACCCAAGGCCGGGCGTGGTGACTCATGCCTCTAATCCAAGCACTTTGGAGGCCAAGGTGGGCAGATCACCTGAAGTAGGGAGTTCAAGACCAGCCTGACCAACATGGTGAAACCCCATCTTAAAAAAAATAAAGAAAGAAAGAAAAAAAAAAAAAAAAAAAGAAAACAACACCCAAGTATTAGCCCTCAGTCCTGTGGGTCAGTAGTCTGGGCACAGCATGGGCTGGGCTCCCTGCTCAAGGTCTGGGAGGACTGATGTGTGTGCACCAGCCAGCTGCATCTGAAGCTCAGTGTCCTCTTTCAGGCCATGTGGCTGTAGCAGAACTCAGCTCCGTGTGGAGGTTGCAACCATTTCCTTGCTGGCTCCTGCCAGGGGCTGCTCCCTGTTTTCTGCCAGCTGCTATTCACCTCCACAGCCAGCCATGGAGACTCTGCTTCACCTTGAGTTCCTCCCACATTTGAATCTCATTCTCCAAGAAGAGTCCCATCCCTTTTATGGGGTCACCTGATTAGTTCAAGCCCATCTCACATGACCTCCCTGTTAAGGTCAACTGCTCTGGGGCCCTAATTACATCTGCAAAATCTCTTGGGTGAGTGTTTGATTGAAAAACAGAGGATCGGGTGTGGTGGTTCATGCCTGTAATCCCAACACTTTGGGAGGCTGAGGCAGAGGGATCATTTGAGGTCAGGAGTTCAAGACCAGCCTGGCCAACATGGAGAAACCGTGTCTCTACTAAAAATACAGAAATTACCCAGCCCATGGTGGTGGGCGCCTGTAATCCCAGCTATCTGGGAGGCTGAGGCCAGAGAAGGAGGTTGCAGTGAGCCAGCATCATGCCACTGTGTGGCAGGCCAAGTCTCACTAACGCAAGCCTCCATAAATCAACTGTTTCAGAACTGAGTGGTTAAGTTAAATATTAAAAGCCAGTGCCCTTATACAAAGGCTGGGATGTAACAAAAGCCCACCAAGAGTTTTGCCCAGGCCTTTCCTGGGCCTTAAAGCATGACAAAATAATGAAGGAATTCTTAACAGGACCCATTTAGGATTAAACAAGTGTTACTGTGGGTCCGAAGAAACTCCCCAGGCCTCCACAAACAAGTTTACTGGGGGTCTGAAGGAACTCCCCAGACTTTTGTGATTAAGCAGGAGACAGGATAAGGGTAATCACCGAGAACCTGGACTCATTTAGATTAAGTAAATTTACTGAGGCTCCAGAGGAAGTTCTTCAGGACACAAACCTTAGTTATAGCTTAAAAGAAGTTAATCACGTATGTCTTTAGATGAATCCACACTTACACATAGACCTATAGCTTAGAAGGTTAATATGCTCTGGAAAACTTCGTAATTTTGAGTTGGTCTGGTGATAATTTCCAGTCCTTCTCTCTGTTACCTGTTGCAGAAAATAAAAGCTCTCTTCTTCCCCAGTTCATCTGCATCTCATTATTGGGCTGCAAAATAGCAGCCCAACCCTCAGTTTGCTCTGTGAACATCTGCACTCCAGTGTCTCAAAAAAAAAAAAAAAGAAAAAAAGAAAGAAAAAAGAAAGAAAGAAAGAAAGAAAGAGAAAGAAAGAAAAAGAAAGAAAGGAAAGAAAAAGAAAGCAAGCAAGCAGAGGAGGACTTGGGTAAGTGAAAAACAGAGGAGGTGTGTGTGCACCAGAGGCCAGGAATCTTGAAGATCATCTCAGAATTCTACGTGCCCCAGAGATAGCTAGGGTAAACAGGTGGGTAAAAATTGGAACTCACTGGAGGACCAGGCTCTGAAGAATTTGACTGTAAGAAATCCTTTATCTGGCCAGGCATGGTGGCTCACACCTGTAATCCCAACACTTTGGAAGGCCAAGGCAGGTGGATCACTTGAGGTCAGGAGTTGGGGACCAGCCTGGCCAACATGGCAAAACCCCATCTCTGCTAAAAATATGAAACTTAGCCAGGCATGGTGGCGCGTGCCTGTAGTCTCTGCAGCTCGGGAGGCTGATGCAGGAGAATCACTTGAACCCAGGAGGCGGAGGTTGCAATGAGCCTAGATCATGCCACTGTACTCCAGTCTCAAAAAAAAAAAGAAAGAAAGAAAGAAAGAAAGAAATCCTTTATCTGGTATATTAATGTACTAAGCTTCTTATTCGAGCTAGATGTTATTAATTATGTAATTATCAAAGCCATCATTGTATCTATCTCAAAAACTCTCTTTTGTTTAAAGCCTAAATAACCTAAACCCCGGAGATCGAGTTGCTTCCCTGATATATGAGCTGTAGAGCAGGAGTGCTGCAGAGACAGAGCAGGCCTGTTCTTGGTTTGCCCCCAGACTCGCTTTTGGCCAGGGAGGCTGCCCCCGACTCCACAGCCCCTATCCATCACCTGAACTCCCTTGCCTCTGGCTTCTAGCTGGGGTCAGCCAGCGCAAGGCAATAGGAGAGAACGAGGGCGGGAAGAGAGAGAGATGACAGGAAAGTTGTTCTGCCCCTCTTCCCTTGCTGCAACCTGGCATGGCTGTGTTCCATGTGGCCCTGTCCCTGGCCCCAAGCCCTCACCAGCCTCTGATTGCAGCAAACATTCATCTTGCCCTTCAGAGCTGGGAGCAACCACTACCAGTCTTTACAGTCCCTGGTGCCTCCCTAACCCTCGTTGGTTTCTTTACCCAGCTCTATAAAATCTCTTCATTAAACTCTTTTCAGATAAACTATTCATACCTTTAGTGTGTCCTGCCAGGATTGTGATGGATACAGACAGATGACACATGACTGGTCTTCCTCTATCTTTTGATTCCTGGATGTTATTTATGTTTTGATGTATTTAGAACAAACATACATACATATATATGTATACGTAAAGAGCTTAAACATCTAACAACAACATGACCTGACCCAAAGCACTGGCAACTTGCTGGGGAATCCTAGAAGGTCACAGAAATCAGACACACCGAGGCCTATGGTGGTGGGACTCCATCTCCTCTGTCTGTGCTCTCTGGTTCCCAGTCTCTAAGACATCCCAAAGTGATTGTCTGAAAAGACAGAGATGCTTCCAGCACAGTTGTTGCATAACAAACTACACCCAAACTTAGTGACTTAAAACAACCACCATGTCTTTAGCCCACAGATCTGTGATTCGGGTAGGGCTTGGTGGGACAGCACAGCTCTGCTCCATGTGATGGAACCTGTGGTGGCTGCAAGCTGGTGCCTGAGACAGCGGCCCCAGAGTAGCCAGCCCGCTTGGACAGTGGCTCAGGGCTCCTGAGAGAGAGCCAGCAGAAGCTGGGTTGCTCTGAAGATTGACCAACCCAGCCTCATTCCCCACTGTTGCCCTCATTTCCTCCTGTTGCCTTGTGCTGGCTGACCCCAGCTGGAAACCAGAGGCAAGGGAGCTCGGGTGATGCTGCCCATGGGGGTGGAGGGCAGCCTCCCTGGCGAAAAGAGAGTCTGGGGCAAACCAAGAAGCCACACAGGTTCTTCATCTGGCCACAGTCAGAAAGGCTCAACCTGGTTAAAGGTGAGAGAACATAGATGCAATATCTTGATCGGGAATGACAAGGCTCAGGAGGAGCCCACAGGACCAGAAATGCAGTTGTGGCCAATCTAAACAAATAGAATCTGCCATAAAGACATTAAGGAAATCAATACCCAAGTGTGAGAATCTATAACACCCACTCTATGTTGCCCTGCTACGGTCATGTGGGAGTGCCATCCCGCCCCAGGCCGGCACGACAGCAGCTAGAACGTGACTGCACACTCAGGCTGCTTTGGAGACCTCGTCACCTTTACACCATTGCACGAAGGCATTTCTGCCTTGTTCTGTATTAAATCTCAGATGTCACATAAATCAGTGACAACTACCAGTTAATTGCTTCCGGAAGAAAGCTACCTGGAGTTTCATTTTTTTTCTTTGCGAGTGATGAATAATTTTCCTTTGAATCATACTTTGAAATATGGCAGAATGTGGTCCTTTCATTTTCAAAACCTTGCATTGGTGACAAAAAATAAAATAAAGGGGAGATCTGGAGTATCCATCACACTAGAAGCTGAGCACTGTATTCCATTGCACAGTTTCCAGAATTCGCATATGTGTGTGAATGCATATGAGCATTCCATGTCAATGTCAGTCTAAGGGCAAATCTTTCTCCCCCTCCATCAGAGAGTCTTCACCAAACAAGCATTTCTGGAGTAACCTACTCTTCATCATCAAGAACAACCCAGAATGCATGCCGGGTCCTGTGGGTGCAGAAATTAAAATGGTAGAGACTATACGGGCTGCGCTGAGACCTGCAGCCCAGGTTGGATCCAATGTCCGGTTAGCCTGAGGTCTGCCGTTCTACAAGTCCATACGTTCACGCTCATCTCTCCCTCAAGAGTTGCCAAACTCTGACCAGGTGCAGTGGCTCACACCTGTAATCCCAGCACTTTGGGAGGCTGAGGGAGGTGAATCACCTGAGGTCAGGGGTTCAAGACCAGCCTGGGCATCATAGCTAAACTCCATCTCTACTTAAAACACAAAAAAATTCACTGGGTGTAGTGGGTATTCCCAGCTACTCAGGAGCCTGAGGCAGGAGACTGTTTGAACGCAGGAGGCTAAGGTTGCTGTGAGCCGAGATGGCACTATTGCACTCCAGCCTGGGCGACAGAGTGAGACCCCATCTTTTTCTTAAAAAAAAAAAAAGAGTTTCCAAACTGCTCAGGGCTTCCTCTGTGATTCCAGGTTTCTTGCCTCTTGATGGGCACACAGTGGTAACCTCTCCGCACACAGTTCATCCCCGCTAAGTTCTCCTGCCTGTTGCCTCATCTCCTATCTCTCCTCCTACTTCCACTTTAATTATTCCCTTTGGTCTACTAATGAATCAATAACTCCATTGTCCAGATTTGGGGAAAACTCTTCCCAATTCCTCCCATGACCGAAACCTTGTTTTTCTCTAAGATGTCCAAAAACTTGAAGCCATCTCTAAGAGATCTTCAATCTTCAATTGTCCTGGGGACCAGAAAGGCCCTTTGCCCACCTGTCTTCTGCAATCCCTGCTTGGACTCGCTCTTTCTCCTCCCAAAAGTCTCATCTCACTGCTGACACCATGTCTCCCCCGTGTCTCCTCCGTGTCTCCCCCATGTCCCTCTGCTATCTCCAGGGACTGCACCTCTCTGAGGCGTGCCCAGCATTGATGCCTTCAGCCCTCTTGAGAATCCTTTGAAGAATTTTCATTTCAAAAACCCTTGGCTGCACTCAGATGGCCTTCCAAACCTGCTGGGCAGGTGGGAGTAGCTACCCTTGACTCGTGAGAAACCCCGGCTTGCAAAGATGTCCGACAAGCCCTCTCACCTTGCAGCTCGAGTGACAGAGCACAGGCCAAATGTGGGTACCTGGTCCTACAGAGCTGTTTACGGTTGGCCCAACCTAAGGAACTCTGATTTAGTACAGTTTGAGGGGACACATCTGAAGTCATCAGACACCCTCAGCCCTGCTCCCAAACCACCCCCTTTGCAGTGCCTCCATCTGCCCTTGACAGTGCCCTGGGATGCTGTCTACTGCTCAGCACGGCACTGCGCAAAACTCACACTGTCCATTCACTTGTATTAGTACATGTGTTGAAAAGTGTTCTCACTGATGAAAAGTAAATTCCATTTTAAGGTTGAGGGAAAACTTAAAAAATAAATACATAAATAAATTCCAGTGCAGGGTTTTCACACACAACATAATGTTGCCTCTGTAAGATGATAACGGACAAAGTCATTAGCTAAAAATGCTCTGCATAAAGTGGGGGCTGAGAAGGAGGCAAGAGAAATCAGTAGCTGAGATTCTACACAAAAAACATCTGTTAAGACTGAGAGACCAGGCCGGGCTGCTTACAGTGGCATCTCCTGGGAGCTTGTGAACAAATGCAGAGATTGAGCTCACCCCTGAGCTGTTGAATCAAAACCTTCATTCAACGCTGTCCCCAGGTGATTCGCGTCCACATTAGTTTGATGAGCACAGGCCGGATGACAGAGAAGGTGGGAGGAGGGAGCGTGTGTAGAGCATCATTGACATATAACTCCATCTAAGAAAAAATAATCCATGTTATGTTTCAAAAGGCATCTTGCCAGTGGAACCAGATGTTTTGCCTTGATAAATAAAGACTGCATCCAACCAGATAAGGACATAACTAAACATACTCTTCCACTGTCAGCCCTCACCAGAGGACTCTGTTGCTGTTAAAAGAGCTGGATTTCAGCAGATTAAAACAGCCCCCTTTTTTTTTTTGAGGCAGAATCTCACCCTGTCACCCAGGCTGGAGTGCAATGGCAAGATTTTGGCTCACTGCAACTTCCACCTCCCGGGTTCAAACAATTCTCCTGCCTCAGCCTCCCAAGTAGCTGGGATTACAGGCGCCCGCTACCATGCGGGTATTGTATTTTTTGTAGAGACGGATTTCATCACATTGGCCAGGGTGGTCTTGAACTCCTGACCTCATGATCTGCCTGCCTTGGCCTCCCAAAGTGCTGGGATTACAGGCGTGAGCCACCGCGCCTGAGCCTAAAACAGCCATCTTAATAGACACAGTCTTGCCGTCACTCCTGATCAGCTCCCAGCATCTGCCACTGAAAGTTCTACCCACCTCAGACTCTTCCTTGAAAGACTGGTGGGTCTCCTGGGCCACACAAGGATATTCTTTTTGTTTACATTGCTCTCCTTGGACTGGTTCATTAGCCCAGACCTATCCTCTTCTTTTGAAACAATTTGGCCAGATGCAGTGGCTCACATCTGTAATCCCAGCACTTTGGGAGGCCCAGGCAGGTGGATCACCTGAGGTCAGGAGTTCAAGGCCAGCCTGGCCAACATGGTGAAAACCCGTCCCTACCAAAAATACAAAAATTAGCTGGGTGTGATGGCGGGTGCCTGTAATCCCAGCTACTCAGGAGGCTGAGGCAGTAGAATCGCTTGAACCCAGGAGGCGGAGGTTGCGGTGAGGCAAGATTGCGTCATTGCACTCCAGCCTGGGCAACAAGAGCAAAACTCCATCTCAAAAATAAATAAATAAATAAATAAATAAATAATTTTTAAAAATTTTGTAGAAATGGGATCTCATTATGTTTCCCAGGATGGTCTCCAGCTCTTGGATTCAAGTGATCCTCCCACCTTGGCCTCCCAAAGTGCTGGGACTACAGACATGAGCCATCATACCCAGTCCCATCCCCTTTCTTTTGATATTAAACGTTACTTCGTGTGGAATGTTTACTCGGTAACGTTTTTCTATGAAGTAGACCATTATGTTGCATTTACAACACTGAGTGACTTGCGCAGTGGCTTGAGCCTGTGTGCCTACAGCTCTGAATGCCGAGAATTGCCTCCTTGGGAATCCATGTAGCTTGTGGCTTTTATGTTTGAAATATCATCAATAAAAGTCTGTCATCATAGAAAAACATAAATATGCATGGACCTGGTTATCTCTGACCTTGTACCACTTACAAGAGGGTGAGTGGGAACCCCCAGAGAAGAAGGAGGCTGGAGGGTCTGACAGGAGGATTGGCAGCCCAGAAAACCCATAGTCTGCGCAGGCCATATCTGCACTCAGAATACTTTTAGGAGCACCCCACCAGTCCACCCTCATTCCTACAGGCTGAGAAAAGCCATAGGGAGCTGAGCTCACCACACTCTGACATCAAATGTGTAGTGTTTATTCCGTACCAATTCTCTAACTTTTTGACACCAGCCAGTGTCAATTCAATTCTGGTGCCATCTACGTGGGGATAGCACAGACCCCACAAGTTTAGAGTTCTGCCCCACAAGACTGCTGCCCCCCTTCAGATGCCAGTCACAAGTCCCAGACCTGTACCTCTGGCCATAAATCGGGGGTTCTTGCAACCTCTCCTTCAGTTTGCTAATTTGCCGGTCGGACTCAGAACTTGGAAACATTTGTGAAGTTTATTTACTGATTTGTTATAAAGGATACAACACGGGAACAGCCAGATGGAAAAGCGGCACAGGGCAAATTATGTAGGAAGAGGCTGGAGCTTCCATGTCCTCTTTGGGTAACCAGCTCCCAGGACCCATATGTTCACCAGCCCAGAAGCTCTCTGAACCCTGTTGTTTAGGGAGGTTTCATTAGGAGGTTTGATTATGTAGGTATAATTCATAATCATTGGCAATGGGTGATCAACGCAAACACCAGCTCCTTTCCCTCTAATCTTGCCTTGGTCTTCTGGCCACCAGCCCCCATCCTGAAGCTACCTGGGACCCCAAGCATCAGTCATCTCTTTAGCATACAGACACTCCTATCCCTCAGGACACTCCAAGGGTTTTAGGAGCTGTGTGCCAGGAACTGGGGCCAAAGACCAAATATTCATCTTTTTATTATATCACAGGTCACTCCATGGTCTTTGACTGTGGATATCTTATTGTGAAGGGTCACAGAAGTCAAAAGACACTGACATGTTACTAGAATCCCCTTGAGTCAAAATAATTCATCCAGTCTATCACATTGTATGAAAGCATCTCCCAGGTTTACAGGCTGCCTTCCATCTTGCCAGCTTCTGGAAACAGGTGTGGTCTCTGCAAATATAGCTTTGCCCGTTCAGGCCTCTGAGCTAAGAGACATTATCATCTCTTGCTCTGAGCCATTTTCAAAATATTAATATGACACTGGGTTTCCCTTGTTACATAACCTATTTATTCATTTCTTTACTTTTACCTACTATTCCTCCTCCTTTTCATTTATATCCAAACTTTTCCACCCTGGATGGAAGGGGCATTTGGTTCGGCCATTGTGCTAGTCCAGATTGCAGGTAGCAGTATAATCTAGCAGAGCCTTCTCCTCGGTCCACTCCCATTCAGAGAGGGTAAGGTTACACAGGCACAGGACGAGTCGGCTACTTTCACCATCAGGCAAGATAGCTGCATTCACCATGAGCCCCAGTTTCTCAAATGGGATGAAGGCACAGCCTATCCCATCAGGCCTTTTGGAATTCTGTCGTAAAGTTTAAAAATATAGTCACAAGGGCCGGGTACGGTGGCTCACATCTGTAATCCTAGCACTTGGGGAGGCTGAGGCGGGCGGATCAAGATGTGAGGGGATCAAGAAAAATTAGCCAGGCATGGCGGCATGCGCCTGTAGTCCCAGCTACTCAGGAGGCTGAGGTAGGATAATTGCTTGAACTGGGAGGAGGAGGCTCCAGTGAGCTGAGATCATGCCACTGCACTCCAGCCTGGGTAACAAGAGCGAAACTCCGTCTCAAAAAAAAAAAAAAAAAAAAATTATGTATCTCTATATATAGTTACAGCTTGTTATTCAGGAACCATCCCTGCTATAGTTGCAGCCCAATCCTGTGACCATTGCATCCGGTGGGGGGAAAAAGTGAGGTGAGGTGGAGAAAAAAGAAAAAGTTATAGTTATACCAGTATACTTCTCTCTTGGCAAGAATTGCATAGACATACCAGCATCGTCCCCACCCTCTTCTCCCCAGATCTACAGAAAGAGAAATACCAGCTGAGCTCAGTGGCTCATGCCTGTAATCCCAACACTTTGGGAGGCTGAGGTGGGTGGATGACTTGAAACCAGGAGGTTGAGACCAATCTGGCCCACATGGTGAAACCCCATCTCTATAAAAAATACAAAAATTAGTCAGGTATGGTGGTGGGCGCCTGAGTCCCAGCTACTTGGGAAGCTGAGGCAGGAGAATCGCTTGAACTAGGGAGGCAGAGGTTGCAGTGAGCCAAGATCTCGAAGCCTGGGAGCACTGCACTTCAACCTGGGCAACAGAGCAAGACTCCATCTCAAAAAAAAAAAAAAAAAAAAAAAAGAGAGAGAGAGAAATATCTACTGGAGTCATTCTTTTTTTTCTTTTTTTTTCAAAGACAGGGTCTTGCTGTATTGCCCAGGCTGGAGTACAGTGGTGCAATCATGCCTCACTGAAGCCCCAGCCTCCTTGGCTCAAGTGATCCTCTCACCTCAGCCTCCCAAGTAGCTGGGACTACAGATATGCACCACCATGCCTATTTTTAAAAAAAAAAATTTTGTCAAGATGGGGTCTTGTTATATTGCCCAGGCTGGTCTCAAACTCCTGGGCTCAAGTGATCCCCCCTCCTCAGGCTCCCAAAATGCTGATATTACAGGTACAAGCCACTGCATCCAGCCACGGACACTCTTTTAGTATTTCTCATGTTGAGTATGAGCACACACTCAAGAAAGTGTCTCAGGCAACCTTTCATGTTTTTGTCTCCCCCTTGTATTAGACAACCCACGTTTTAATTGAAGGCAGATGTCTCCCTGCCCATTGCTGGATGTAAGGGCTGTACTGTGTCCTTGGTCTGAAGAAATTACCATCAGCTGTCCCAATCTGGGCAATGTTTCCTATTCCATTCTTTCTATAGCACTCCGCTTCTACCAGGTAAGCAAGCCCAGTGCAGAGTCAATGTCTATTCCTCTTAGGACCTATTCGTAGCCCCCAGGGCTAGCACATCAGTCTCACTTGACAGCTGTGCTCAGGGCCTCCCCACTAGGGAATCTGTCCCATAGCCATCTGCAGTCTCTCTTTTGCTTGCAGAGCAGTTCTATCAGCATTACGTGCTCGAGAGAGCGCAAGAGGCATGTGTCTAGATTCAGTCCATCTCTGCACTGCTGAAGTTCTCCCCCAATCCAGTCATTTGATGGACCCAGACGGCCACCTCAAGTGAGTACACGGGGATACCTGCTTGTCAATTACAGTCACCTTCTGGACCTGGAAGTTCAAAGTATCCATTCTTCTGATAGCCTCTACATGTCTTATTTAGTGGACCCCTCATATTCCCATAGTGGCCAGGCGCAGCGGCTCATGCCCATAATCCGAGCACTTTTGAAGCGAAGGCAGGTGGAGCAGTTAGACTCTGTCAAAAGAAAGAAAAAAAGAAAGAAAGAAAGAAAAAAAGAAAGGAAGAAAGAAGGAAGGAAGGAGAAGAAAGAAAGAAGAAAGGAAGGAAAGAAGGAAGAAAGAAAAAGAAAAAGAAAGAAAGAAAACAAGAAAGGAAGGAAAGAAAAAAAATAAATTCTCGTAGTGAGTTCCACAGAACCATGCCCCATACAAGTATCTCTTTAATAGGACAGGTTTCCATGGCCTCCTGCCTGACCATTTGGCCAGGCCATTGGCCATCACCCATGAATTGGTAAAAACTGAAACATCCAGGCTCTTACCACTCTTCAACTCTTCTATCACTGCTAGAAATTCAGTCCACTGAGCTGATTCATTTTTACCTTCTTCAATCAGAGGGGCGTGTTTCCAAACAGATTGTCTGTTCATCTTGGAACTGTCATCGACACACCAAGTAACTCTTTGTTGGTTAGTCGAGAGCAGTTTATAGAGCACTGTTCATGTGATAATAGGATCTGGCAGCTCCTAATGCGATTTCTGAATCAGTCCTGAGGGAAAAGAGGCTCCCTCTTCTCCCTGTTTGTGAGTTTCTGCTCCTTTGTGCCCCAGGCAGCATGATCCTGTGTAAACCGCTTTCATCTTATTATGGAGCTCCTCTGAGCACTGCCGTCCCCACTAGAATGTTTCTCTGACATCACATAGGACATAGTGGGTATTTTCGGTTTCAAGATTATTTTATGTCCTTTTGTCATAGGGGTGGCTCCATTAATGTCTGATAGCAAGCTAGTAAATGCCCCCAAATGGAAATTCACTGGTCCAAAACCCAGTGGATGTGGCTGGGATTCCTCTCTGGGCTTTCTCCATTAGCCCCACTTTCCACTCCACACAGGGCTATCCCACTGTGAGTCCGTTCCTCCCAGCACTCCAGCTTCTCCTCTGCATTGTGTGGGCTAAGGTAATCTTTCTGCTCCCCACATAGCGTGTCCAATTAACACTGCTTGAAAAGCAAATGTAATGCCTTCTGTTTTAT
The DNA here is from genome assembly GCA_004027835.1 of Alouatta palliata. NCBI lineage: Eukaryota > Metazoa > Chordata > Mammalia > Primates > Atelidae > Alouatta > Alouatta palliata. The sequence goes on from PVKV010006476.1 coordinate 75,985, forward strand.
AGCAGCAGTTCCCCAGAGAGATACCAGACCATCTCCCTAGGACATTCAGGTAAAAGAGATACAGCAACTTCAAACGTACCAATTTTTACTCTTACACTCACCTTAATCTCATCAATCCTGATCTTCCTAAGTGAAACCTTCATTAGGACCTCCCCAACAATTTTTGGTTTTATAATACTAGGTAGAGGAGGCATTCCACAGTCAGACATGATATTCACTCCCATAAAACACTCAGGAAGAGACACACCCTCTTCACATAAAGCCTGTTTAACACTCCAATGTTCATGCAATCTTTCACCCTAATCCTCCCAATCCTTACATTCCTGTATTCTCTCAGTATAATTGCCTCTGGGTTAAGCTTCACCAGCAAGCACTGGTCTCATAGTGCCTGGGGCTCCCTTATCAAGGTGTCTCTGACTCTCCCCTCTGCCTTTCCTCATTCACTTATTAATTAACCCAGTATTTTTATTAGCACCTGTAAGAGCCATGCGAGGAAGCTGAAACAGTAAATTTGATAAGGCTTCTGGAACTTTCCCTCCCTTTTCAATAGCGAGGTCATATGGGGTATCCACATCAAAGGAGCCCCCGAACCACAGCATTTACCATGACGTAGGTAACAGGCATATTCAGCGGGTGAGTATCCCAGTCATAAACCACTCCCACATGGCTTGCATTTGAAGCATGTCAGCTGGGGTGCTCCACTTGATGTTTATAGGGGGAGTCGGGCAAGCCCCCTTTTCAGGATAATTAGATCTTACAGTGGCTTTTATCCAGTCCTCCAAGCTGGCTCTTCCCTTGGGAATAAACTCCTCTGTGTCTGAATCATGTACAGCTATCTGTGATTGTTCCATAGTGAGCTGTGGGTCCTGTATCAACCCACGCATGCTCTTCCACTCTGCAGTATTCAAAATCAAAGATGCTGCCCCTAAATTAGTTATTCTCAGAATTCAAGCTGGTAAAGGCTCATCAAGAAGCTGATGATACTGATTCACAAAATGAGTCAGTTCCGTGCTCTGTACCTCCTGATCTCAGTGGTTACTGGTTTTTTTCCTGCCACCCACATCGACTACCTTCTTGGTGACCACAGGTCTTAGAAGGACTCTTTTTGTCCCGTCATATTTCTTCTCTTGGGAGGTGGCCCTGAAACTGGTGTCTGAGCTCAGGCCAACCCAAATCTGACCCTGGTCCAGCCTCAAGGTCCACCTGGCACTCTCATTTACTTTCATTTTAGCTAATACAGGTAGCAATAACCCAGAGATTGTACGTTTTGTTTTTTTCTTATTATTTTGCATTTCTTATGATTCCAATGAATAAACTCCCCAGGAGTTGGATGCATCTCTAAATTCCACTGGTAACTTTTACCTTTAGTAACTGATTGCAGCACAGCTATGGCTCCATATCATGGGTGACCGCATGGCCACCCAGGAATCAAAGGTTCCCCACCTCACACCCTTTTACCCTTTCTCTTCCCAAACCATTTGCTTCTATGAGCCACTGCCTTTCTAGAAAATCCCATATTTTTTTTTTTTTTTTTTGAGATGGAGTCTCACTGTCGCTCAGGCTAGAGTGCAATGGTGTGATCTCGGCTCACTGCATCCTCCGCCTCCCATGTTCAAGCCATTCTCCTGCCTCAGCAGGAGGCCAAATAGCTGGGATTACAGGTGCCTGCCACCATGTCTGGCTAATAGTTTTGCATTTTTAGTAGAGACGAGGTTTCACTGTGTTGGCCAGGCTGGTCTCGAACTCCTGACCTTGTGATCCGCCCACCTTGGCCTCCCAAAGTGCTAGGATTACAGGTGTGAGCCACCACGCCCAGCCTGACGCAAATCCCACATTTTTGACATCGAAGAATCAAGGGTTTTCCCCACCACACTTCTGATGCCACGTGTGGTGTCTTTTCCAACACCATTTCTCCAAGTCTCCTACATCAACTGGGTGTCCTACAATGAATTGTACCCAATTCTGAGACTACCTTCCTGGAAGTGGCAGGAGATCCCACAAGTTAAGGGCGCAGCCCCACATACTGTCTCCATCCCCACTTCACATGCCAGTCACAAGTCCTGGGTCTCCTGTACTTTTGACCAACTAACTGGCTATGAACTGAGGTTTCCACGACCCCTCCTCAGCTTTGGTAATTTGCTAGAATGACTCACAGAACTGAGGAACACGCTTTACCAGCTTTCTGTAAAGGGTACAACTGAGGAACAGCCACATGGAAGAGATGTAGAAGGCAAGATATGTGGTGGCGTGGAGGCCTCACACCCTCTCCAGGCGCCCCACCCTCTCGGCAGCTCCAGGTTTCAGGTGTTCACCCACCAGTAAGCTCTCTGAACCCCACTGTTTAGGGGGTTTGTGGAGACTTCCTTATGTAGGTGTGAGTGACTCAATCATTAGTCATTAGTGATTAAGCTCAACCTCCAGACCCTCTCCTTTCTGCAGAGTCAAAGACCACTTCCTTTTTAACATAGGATTGTGAAACGAAAAGATCTTTCTTTTATTTTTTTTGAGACAGAGTCTTGCTCTGTCACCCAGGCTGGAGTGAAGTGGGGTAATCTTGGTTCACTGCAACCTCTGCCTCCTGGATTCAAGTGATTCTCCTGGCTCAGCCTCCTAAGCAGCTGGGATTACAGCTGTGCACCACCACACCAGCGAATTTTTGCATTTTTAGTAGAGATGGGGTCTCCACCATGTTGTCCAGGCTGGTCTTGAACTCCTGACCTCAAGTGACCCATCCACCTTGGCCTCCCAAAATGTTGGGATTATGGGCATGAGCCACTGCACCCAGCCAGGAAAATACCTTGGGCCCCCAAAATTATTAAGCTAACGGGAAAATTCAAGTTTTATCTTTGTTTTTGGCCTCACCTTAAATGTCTAGATTAACTTAGAGAGAGGGATATCCTTGTAATGCTGTCTTTCTGTCTCAGGATGGAAAATGTCTCTCCATTTACTCAAGTTCTCTGTGTGTTCCTCTGTTCACTTAAAGTTTTCTCTGGGTACTCCTGTATATTTCCACGTGTATATTCTGAGATATTTCTTCTCCTTCTTTCCATGCTAAATGAGATTCTCTTCCATCAGTGTTTGAAGACTGTTGCTTCAGGTGTGAAGCATTTTGGCAAACTATTACTAGAGAGCCCATCTTAGCGAAGAGTCTGCCTGCTGCTCACCCAGAATCCTGTGTGTATGCTCAGCGTCCTGTGACCCCCTCTTTTTGCTGCCTAGTCCCCGTGTGGTGAAAGGATGTGATGCCCAGGACACAGGGGCTGCCCCAGGAACAACTGGACCCAGCCCCTCCAACCCCTTTCCACCAACTACTTCATCACCATTCAGACTGAAAAGGCAAATCCGTATTGTGGACTGCAAGTCTCGTTTCTGAGAGGAATGTCTTTTTTTTTCCTTTTGTGTTTTTTTTTTTTTTTTTTAGAGATGAGGTTTCACCATGTTGGCCAAGATGGTCTTGATCACATGACCTCGTGATCAACCTGCCTCAGTTTCCAAAAGTGCTGGGATTACATTTTTTTTTTTTTTTTGAGACAGAGTCTCACTCTGTTGCCCAGGCTGGAGTGCAGTGGCATGATCTTGGCTCACTGCAACCTCTACCTCCTGGGTTCAAGCGATTCTCTTGCCTCAGTCTCCTGAGTAACTGAGATCACAGGTGTGCGCCACCACGCCTGGCTGATTTTTCTATTTTTAGTACAGATGGGGTTTCACTATGTTGGTCAGGCCTTGAAAGCCTGATCTCTTGATCTGCCCACCTCAGCCTCCCAAAGTACTGGGATTACAGGCGTGAGCCACCACACCCAGCCACTGAGGGGAATATCTTAAAAGCCTTTTTTTCCTTCTTTGAGGAACTTTTCCAAATATAGCCAAATATAACCAATCTCTGACAATGTCTAGATGTCATGTGTAACTAATGGGTGCCACTGAAGTAAACTGCAAAACTTTGTTGTGAAATCCCTGAAACCGCCTTTATATCTGTATTGTCGTAAGCTATTTGGCTCTAAATGTATATGTAATAAAGACTGAATCTGTAAATGCGTACATGCACTAACTTTACTGTGAATTGGAATGCTTTTTTCTGTGGCCGTGTGGTCTTGTCAGGGCATTGCTTTTACATGTATCTCTGACATTCTTTTCTTTTCTTTCTTTTTTTTTTGAGACGGAGTTTCGCTCTTGTTACCCAGGCTGGAGTGCAATGGCGCGATCTCGGCTCACCGCAACCTCCGCCTCCCGGGTTCAAGCAATTCTCTTGCCTCAGCCTCCCAAGTAGCTGGGACTACAGGCATGTGCCACCATGCCCAGCTAATTTTTTTTGTATTTTTAGTAGAGACGGGGTTTCACCATGTTGACCAGGATGGTCTCGATCTCTTGACCTCGTGATCCGCCCGCCTCGGCCTCCCAAAGTGCTGGGATTACAGGCTTGAGCCACCTTTCTCTTTTTGTGACCAGTGACCTTCCTGGGAACCAGGCAAGTCTCCAGGCTCTGTCTCCTGTCTCTGCTGACACTTTCCCTTCCTGATGCTGCATTTTCCAAAGATAGCTGCAGAAATATCTCCCGTCCCATGTGTATTCCTGCAGCGTGACCTGGCCACTGCCTCCCTGAGAGATGCCGTTTAGGTCTCCTCCCCTTTAATTGCCCCTTTTTGCCCAGGATATTCTCAGTATTTGCAAGGAAGTTCCCCAAAACTAGCAAAGGGCTGGGCATAGTGGCTCACGCCTGTAATCCCAGCACTTTGGGAAGCTGAGGCAGGTAGATCACTTGAGGTCAGGGGTTCGAGACCAGCCTGGCCAACATGGTGAACCCTCATCTCTACTAGAAATACAAAAAATTAGGTGGGCATGGTGGCACACGCCTGTAATCCCAGCTACTTGGGAGGCTGAGACAGGAGAATCGCTTGAACTTGGAAGGCAGAGGTTCCAGTGACCTGAGATCGTACCATTGCACTCCAGCCTGGGCAACAAGAGCAAAACTCAGTCTAAATAAATAAATAAATAAAAGCCTGGTGCAGTGGCTCATGCTTATAATCCCTTGTAATCCCAGTGCTTTGGGAGGCCAAGGCAGGCAGATCGCCACCTGAGGTCGGGAGTTCCACACCCATCCTGACCAACATGGAGAAACCCCTTCTCTACTAAAAATACAAAATTAGCTGGGCATGGTGGTGCATGCCTGTAATCCCAGCTACTCGGGAGGTTGAGGCAGGAGAATCGCTTGAACCCAGGAGGCAGAGGTTGCGGTGAGCCAAGATCATGCCATTGTACTCCAGCCTCGGCAACAAGAGTGAAACTCCGTCTCAAAAATTAATTAATTAATTAATTAATTATTTAAAAAACAGCAAAGAGTCCCCAGCAAGCTGGAATAGCTGGGCACCTGACTGCAGATCTGGGTGGATTCAAGATGGCTTCAACCAAAAGAGCATGCTAAGACAGACATTGTGAGTTCCAAAGCTGGGTCATAAAAGCCTGGAAGAGGCTTCCTCCAGGTTCTCCTATGTCTTAGTCACGTTTTTTTGTCTTCTGTATCCTATAATTTTTATTTAATTTTTAGAGATCGGGTCTTGCTATATTGCCCAGGCAGGTCTGGAACTCCTGGACTCAAGCAATCCTCCCATGTAGGATTACAGGCACGTGCCACCACGCCCAGCTCTTTTATAATGTTTTGACATCTGAAAAACCTGGCTGGCCAAGGAGAGACTGCCTCTCCAGGGGGTTAGGCCATTCTTAGAGCTAGCTGAGGGCTTTGCTGAGACCCTGCCTTTCCTATACAAACCAACCAATTCCAAGTCTAGACTCCAGCCACCCCCTTTGTCTTACTCTCACACAAGCCAGTATTTCCCCTGCCCTAAATCATCCAAGAGCTGGGTACCAGGCAACTAGAGGCCACCCCTAAAGCCCAAAGCCTGCTGGAATCATTTGAACTGTTTCTCCTGCCCTGCCCTGCCATTCTCACAGAAGCCCCAGTAAAAGCTCTGGCCTCAGCTTCCCCCTCACTTCTGCTCCCGCCTCTGGACCAAAACCTGGCACTCAGTTTGGGGTGGTCTGCCATGAGCAACAAAAAGCAGAACAACGTGCAGCTTGGAGGGTCTGGAAAAGCCAGTTCTCCTGATAACATCCCAGGATTTTCAGATGGTTCTTTTTTAGGAACTAGAGGTTCTTCCAGCACTCAGGACCACACAGGATGAAAAGTTGAGGGAAAACGCCTGTCCCTGCTACCTTCCAACCAGAATGGCCACGGTTTTCATCTGGTTTTCACCCTGTTTTGGTTACTTCTGAGAAAAAAAAATTTCCCATGAAGAAAGAGATTCTCTGGATTCTGAGCATTCTTCGGCTTGAACAAAGCTGGAATACGCCTCAATTTTGAAAAACTAGATAAGGAAACGGAGGGCCACGAGGGGAGGCCCGAGACCTGGAGGCAAGCTCGGAATAACACAGAAGCGGTTCTGGTCCACTTGCAGTTTTGGTTATTTCATGCTCGGGTGACCCATTTTATCCCACAAATCAAGAGAAGAAATAAGCTTTGTTCCTGCCTTCTAAATTTAGCCTGCTAGGCTGGCAACTAAACCGTGTTAGGCGGTCTCCAAGCAATACACCTGTGTTTCTCATTACGTCTTTCATTTCCATGGTTTCGGTCCTTTCCCACCTCGGGAACCAATTTCCTTATCACATCTGAATAACTTCAGTGGCGAGCCGAAAAACAACCAGGATATTCACACTTATATTCATAACATACAAAAACTAATTTAGTGATTCTCATTGCCTGTTATTTTCCAAACAAGAGGGGGCCTAATTACAACAGACTCACACAGATTGCTTAATATCTAGTACTAGGCATTTACTGATAAGACATCACATGCAAAGCGCATTGAAATACAGCTGATGGGTCCATCGGCATGGGCGATACTCAGAAATATGCACAACTATCAAATTGCTCAGACACCTCAAAGCATATTCATTCAAGAAATTTTCAGAACTTTTTTTTTTTGAGACAGTCTCGCTCTGTTGCCCAGGCTGGAGTGCAGTGGCACTATCTCGAGAGCACTGCAACTTCCGTGTCCCAGATTCAAGTGATTCTCCTGCCTGAGCCTCCCAAACAGCTGGGATTACAGGCATGCTTCATCATGCCTGGCTAATTTTTTTTTTTTTTTTTTTGTATTTTTAGTAGAGACAGGGTTTTGAGATGGGATTCGCACTGTGTCACCCAGGCTGGAGTGCAATGGTGCGATCTCAGCTCACTGTAACCTCCGTCTCCTGGGTTCAAGCGATCCTCTTGCCTCAGCCTCTCAAGTAGTTGGGATTATAGGCATGCACCACCACGCCCAGCTAGTTTTCGTATTTTTAGTAGAGATGGGGTTTCGCCGTGTTGGCCAGGCTGGTCTCAAAACCCTACCTCAGTTAATCTGTGCACCTCAGCCTCCCAAAGTGCTGGGATTACAAGCCTGAGCCACCACACCTGGCCAGAAAGTCGATAATTTCTAAGCAGAGGCTAAAAGAGGGTGAAAACACTTAGTGCGCTGTTTGGCAAAGAAAAACTTTAGACATAATGAAGTATTTTATATTAAACACAATCTCCCCTTTTCCTAGGTCATCCTTTCGAACAGCTGCTGTTTCTCTCTCACACGGTAATGATGTTTTCATAAACGGTAGAGGTTTATTTGCTGCCTTCATCTCGTAGTGGGACATAGGAAATCATGGAGAAGGAGTGCTTTGGCCAAACAGAACGTGAAGCGATGGTTCTTGGGCCTAAATGGAAACAGACCACGCCTGGGTGCTATCAGGATAATTCACATGCATTGACTGGATAAGCAAGAAGTACAGAAGTGCCTCTCCTCTATCCAATATTCTAGAGCCTCAGCCATAAGTCACCATACCTCACACAAGGTCAAAGAATCTTGTAATACACTGATTAGTCAACATTTGCCTGAAGACAGATCTCTGCAAAAGATATTCTCCAGAGCCCTGCACCCCCATGGTAGCCCTGTTGGGTGGTCAGGCTGCCAAAAGGAGAGATCAAGCTCACTGCCTCGATGTCCAGAGCTGGAGGAGGAGCAGTCGCCCTGGAACCAGTGGGTTCTTTCCCCACCTCCCTTTCATACTTGTTCCTTGCTGCCTCTCAGGCTGACAGCAGGCCTAAGCTCTAGCTCGCCAAAGTGCCTTTGGCCATTTCATCACTTCATCTTCATTTTATGATTTTTTTTTTTAAGATGGAGTCTTGTTTTGTTGCCCAGGCTGGAGTGCAGTGGCGTGATCTCAGCTCATCCCAACCTCCACCTCCCGGGTTCAGGTGATTCTCCTGCCTCAGCCTCCCAAGTACCTGGGATTACAGGCAAGTGCCACCATGCCCAGCTAATTTTGTATTTTTAGTAAAAACAGGGTTTCTCCATGTTGATCAGGTTGGTCTCGAACTCCTGACCTCAGGTGATCCACCCGCCTTGACCTCCCAAAGTGCTGGGATTACAGGCATGAGCCACAGCACCTGGCTCTTCATCCTTATTCTAAATGTGAACAATTACATATCTGTATAAAGCAGATATTTGAATGACAACCTGAAAATGATTTCAGTTTTAAATTTTAACTGCTGTGTATTGAGTCTTTGGATATCGTGGGGAAATTCAGTCTGGTCTTATTAATGGAAACTCCTTGTGACTCTACATTTTACTTATTTGACCCCAAATCCTTTTTTTATTTTTCTTTCTCATTCTTTCTTTCTTTTTCTGAGTATTTCTCAGAACTAGCATTTCAAAGTTTCAGGAAACACGTATCAGGAATCATTAGCTCAGAATAAAGTCCTCGAAGCCCAGCTCAGTTCCTCTACAACCCATTAGGACTCAATTCAGACCTTTTCTGTCTTTTACTTCCAGCTTCTCCTGACCAATGGCTTTTCTAATGCCTTGGTATATGCGCAGCCTTAATTAAACAGTTCCGGAAGTGTTCTCCAGCTCTCCGGAGTGCTGGACTTGTCAGCCCAGCAACATTCTTCTGTTAAGTCAGGGATCACTTTGTCCTGCATTCCGATTGTCAGTAAGTATCAGCTAATTGATGAATCCTAAGAGGCCTCTGCAGTTGAAAATTTAAAAACTTGATGAATGCATCTGTATCATCACCATCCCTTATTGCTCCAGTTGTTCGTAAGTTTTTCACTGTGCTGTGTCCAATTTCATCATCATCCAATTGAAGCGGTGAACTTAGCCTGTGATCCCGCTATGGAGGTGTTATTCTCATGCAATAGTACTGAATATTAAACGCTTTTAATAAAGAGATCTTCCAAACAGGCTTTGCGTGGGCAACAAGGCAGTTTTATTTCGTGCTTGGGTGCAATCCGAGAAAGGACTGGCGAAGGGAGTAGGGGTAGGAATTGGTTTTATAGGTTGGGACACTTTTTTGGGGGGCAGGGGTGTTACAGAGTAAGATCAGTTACAGTGGTGGGGGTAGCGGCAAGGAGTATACATTACCGTTATTTCAGTTACAATGGCTGGTGGGGTAAGGAGTAAGAGTAGTTAAGACGGCAGGGTGGGGTGAGAAGTATTCATGTTATCATAGTAACAGTTAAGATGGCAGGGTGGGGAGAGAAGCTCAATGACCGTGGGAAGCTCCGCTGGGCTACCAGGGATAATGGCAAATGAAGGTGGGGGGTCAGGGGCGATCAGCTGAGGCAGGCAGGGCTTCAGACTTTCTGGGTCCAGGCTTGCACATGGAGGCCTGGCAGGAAGCAGTTTTAATATTGCAGCCAAAGGTCCCCAAGACTTGAACCTTTGCTTTTTACGTCATCACAGTACTATATGACAGTGGAAAGGGTGATGCTGACATTTACCGCTCATGTGGGGATTTCACCTAACACTGCCCTTCCTTCCTGTTACTTGCCAGTTATTTGCCTGTTATTTATCTTTCGTATGTTCTCACACCTTCATTCCTTTGTCTCCTTTCCTTAATTAAATGGTGGATTTCTTGAGGCGATGCCATGAGTCTAGCACAAAGCCCAGCACGAAGTAGGTCTTCAGCAAAGGGTGGTGAATGGGGTGTGCTTCACAGTATCCAGATTTAAAAGGCAGAACTAAACCCGTTTTTTTTTTTCCTAAAAACAGCAGGCATCGTGTATTTCTGTTGAAGCCTCAGAGTTTAAAAGGCAAAACTAAACCAAATTTCCCCCTCAGCACATCAGGCATCAGTTCCATTGAAGTTTATTTCTGTGTGCAGGGCGTCCTGCTTGTGCCTGGCACCCCACGCATCCTTAGCCGCACATGGGCTGCAGGGATGTAGGTCACTGCTCACAGCAGAAGTAGAAGAATGAGTTAGTGGCTGGCTTCATCAAGAAATGCAACCCTTTTGAGAACCGGAAGTGGGAGGGTCACTTGAGGCTAGGAGTTTGAAACCAACCTGGGCAATATGGTGAGACCCTACCTCTACAAAAATCTTTTTAAATTAGCCGGGAGTGGCAGCATGAGCATGTAGTCCCAGCCACCATCTTAACTGTTCTTATAATAATGTGCATACTTCTCACCCCACCCTGCCATCTTAACTACTCTTACGCCTTACCCCACCCACCACTGTAACTGAACTGATGGTAATGTATACTCCTTGCCCCTATCCCCACCACTGTAACTGGTCTCACTCTGTAACTTCCCACTGCCCACCCCAAACCTATAAAACCAACTGCTATCCCACCACCCTTCACTAACACCCTTTTCGGCCTTAGCCCACCTGCACCCAGGTGAATAAACAAAGCCTGTTTAGGGGGTCTCTTCATTTAAAGTACACATTTTAACAAATGGGAGTTTGTAGCTGCAGTGAGCTGTGATTGCACCACTGCACTCCAGCCTGGGCTACAGAGCAAGACGCTGTCTCAAAAAAATAATAAGAAAAATAAGAAAAAGAAATACAACCTTAAGAAGCCACCAACGAGGAGTACTCTCAGCAACATTATCTGGAAAAAGAATAAGTAACATTTTCTGCTACAGTTATACAGGAAAAGGAGCATCACTCCTATGGGAACATTGTCGTAGACTGCTAAAGGCCTCACATTCCGAGAGCTTGTCCCTGTCTGGTTGCACTTGGTAGCAGCCTGTCCCACTGAACCCCTGTCAGACCCTCTGGAGGGTCAGCTATGGGTGATCTATAACACGAGGGGATTTAGGTTTAGCTCCTCACAGAAGGTCACTTACGACTTGGCACATCTGGTGCACTGGTAAAGAGGGGATTGATTTGCAAGGCAGGGGTGGCCCACACAGGTCTTTGAAGACTTTTCAGGAGAAGGATGAATGAATATGCCCCACCCCCCAAAAATAAGCCACTTTGCTGTAAGGATTACTTTAAGCTGAAGGTAACTGAAAAAAGGCAGAAACAGAAACAGCACTCTGCCCTCCCCTTTTCTCCTAAAAAGCATGGCATTTTGTAAAACATTCCCCAGTCCTGTCTCCACCAGGAAGGACCAAAGGTAAGTACAGGTGACAACCAGAGGAGACAGCACCAGCGGAACCCACTGAACAAGCCCTCCTCCCTAGCCCTTATCTACAATCAGCTTCCCCATATATTTGCATTCCTATAATTTGACACTCCCAGGAGCCTGAAGTCCTTTTGTCTTGCCACTTTGCTACAGATTTATTCCCGATGTAGAGAAGCTATATACGTCTGAGTTCCAGCCACCCTTTGAGTCACACACCCTTTGAGTGCTGCATATAAGCAAAATGCATGCATTATAAACTTCCTTGTTTTTCTGTGAATCTGTCTTTTCTTAGTCTAATTTGACTGCAACTAAGATGAGTAGAGAGGAAAACCTATTTTTCTCCTCCCCTCTACAAAGAGATCCTGACCAGAGGAGGGAGAGCGCAGTTTCTGACCCAGACACCAGCCTGGACCCCCATGTGAGTGGAGAGAAAGTGCCAGTCTAGTCTAGAGAAAGTGCCAGACCCAGCCCCTTGGACCCCCATGTGAGTGGAGAGAAAGTGCCAGTCTAGTACTAAACCTTTGTTTAACCCAGACATACCAGAAAACGAAATCTTAAGCTCAAAATCTCAGCCAAATAGTAATACTTGGAAGTTACTCTTAAAATATCTTTATCTGTATTTAATGTTTTGCTTAGACTGAGTGGTGATTCACACCTGTTAATACTAGCATTTTGGGAGGCCGAGGCAGACAGATGGCTTGAGCCCAGGAGTTCAAGACCAACCTGGGCAACACAGCGAAACTTTGTCTCTTAAATGCAAAAATTAGTTGGGCATGATGCCATACACCTGTAGTCCAAGCTATGTGGGAGACTGAGGCGAAAGGATCACCTGAGCCCAGAGAGGTCAAAGCTGCATTGAGCCAAGATTGTGCCCCTGTACTCCAGCCTGGGCGACAGAGTGAGACCCTGTCTCAAACCCCGCCCCTCACTGTTGCAAAAAATAAAAAAAAATCAAAAACAAGACAAAACCAAAAAAAACCCACAGTCCCAGCTCAGTAGCTTACGTCTATAATCCCAGCACTTTGGGAGGCCAAGGCAGGCAAATCACCTGAGGTCAGGAGTTCGAGACCAGCCTGGCCAACAAGGTGAAACCCCATGCTATCTTTACTAAAAATACAAAAATTAGCTAGATGCGGTGGTGTGTGCCTGGAATCTTAGCTACTTGGGAGGCTGAGGCAGGAGAATCGCTTGAACCCGGGTGGCAGAGGTTGCAGTGAGCTGAGATTGCCCCACTGCACTACAGCCTGGGCAACAAAGTAAGACTCCATCTCAACCAGGTATGGTGGCTCACGCCTATAATCTCAGCACTTTCGGAGGCTGAGGTGGGAGGATTGCTTGAGCCCAGGAGTTTGAGACCAGTCTGGGCAACATAGTGAGACCCCATCTCTATCCAGTATAAAATTTTTTTTTAAGAATGAGAAAGAGACAGAAGAGAAGACACAGACACAGAGGAGACGGCCATGCAAAGACAGAAGCAGAGATTGGAGTGATGCTGCCGCAGGGGACCTCTGGGCCACCAGAAGCTGGAAGAGAAGAGGAAGGACCTCCCCTAGAACTTTCAGAGGGAGTGCAGCTCACTGACACCTTGATTTCAGATTTCCAGCCTCCAAAACTGTGAGATAACAAACTTCTGGTGTGTGTGTGTGTGTTCTGAGAAGGAGTTACCCAGGCTGGAGTTCAGTGGCATGATCTTGGCTCACTGCAACCTCTGTCTCCTGGGTTCAAACGATTCTTCTGCCTCAGCCTCCCGAGTAACTAGGACTACAGGCATGCGCCACCACACCCTGCTAATTTATGTATTTTTAGTAGACTCAGGGTTTCACTATATTGGCCAGGCTAGTTCAATTTACTGACCTCGTGATCCACCCGCCTCAGCCTCCCAAAGTGTTGGGATTACAGGTGTGAACCATCATGCCTGGCCTTTTTGTGTGTATTTTGTTGTTGTTTGGGTTTCTTTGAGATGAAGTCTTGCTCTGTCACCCAGGCTGGAGTGCAGTGGTACGATCTCGGCTCACTGCAACCTCCTCCTCCTGGGTTCAAGCGATTCTTCTGCTTCAGCCTCCCAAGTAGCTGGGATTTACAGGCGTGTGCCACCATGCCTGGCTAATTTTTGTATTTTTAGTAGAGACAGGGTTTCACCATGTTGGCCAGGCTGGTCTTGAACTCATTTCAAATGATCCACCCGCCTTGGCCTCTCAAAGTGCTGGGACTACAGGTGTGAGCCACTGCACCGGCCTTTCTGTTGTTTTGAGCCACCAAGTCTTCAGCAATTTGTTGTAGCCACAAGTAACTAATGCAATTGGTAAGAATTTACAGTTTTTGGAAGGGATGGGAAGAGTTAGCAACCACGTTTTACAGCTTTGGGGTTTTGCTTTTCTTTCCAGCTCAGTTTTCTAAAAACCACCAAAAACATGTAAAGAGAAGGTGAAGCCTCTTTTCTTAAGGCAGGGAGACAGGGCTGCACCCATCAGATGAGATTCCTGCCCCATTCTTCAGAGCCTTGGTCTGGCTGATTTCCCCAGAGCATGCAAGTGATTCAAATCTGCGGGACAGTCTCTGTGCATGTCTCCTTGAACTTCCTGCACGGGTCATTTTGTGGGTTTTTGATGCACTCCTATATTCTCAGTAGGGATTGTATTCTGCACTTTATGAAAGACTCATCTTTGCTTCTCTCATTTCGTTCTTCTTACTTGCTTCTTTTTTCCCTTCTAGTGACTATTTGCTATTGAAGACAGTTAACGTCACCATTCTTGGTCCAGCCAGGGAAAATCAAGCCTAGGACTCCAGTGGTTTCTCTTTTTGGGGAGGAAGGATTTCTACTCCAGTGGAACATTACCTAGTGGGGCACAGGGGTGGCAGGGGGTGTTAGCGAGGTTTTTCAGAGTTTTACCTAGAATTCTTTTCCCCAAGAAAAGAATTGTATATACATATATACATATATATGTATATAGAATTTTATATGTATATATGTATATAAAATTCTATATACATATATAAAAGAGACCCTGTCTCAAAAAAAGAAATATCTATATCTATACTGATACTGAGACAAGGTCTCATTCTGTCGCCCAGGCTGGAGTGCAGTGGTGCAATCCCAGCTCACTGCAACCTCTACCTCATGGCTCAAGCGATCCTCCCACCTCAGCCTCCTGAGTAGCTGGGATTACAGGCACATGTCACCACACCAGGCAAATTTTTGTATTTTCTGTAGAGACAGGGTCTCACTATGTTGCTCAGGCTTGTCTTGAACTCCTGGATTCAAGGAATCCTTCCACCTCAACCTCCCAAAGTGCTGGAATTACAGGTGTGAGCCACTGTACCCAGCCCACCCCTCAAGTGCTCTTAAAAGTATAAAAAACATGTCCGTCTGTCTCTGGGTGGGACTTCTGTAATTCATGTTACTAACAGGTGAGCAAATGATGTGCTGTAAAACGCGAAGGGTTGGAGGCTGCACCTGTAACTGCGCCACTGCACCCCAGCCTAGATGACAGTGAGAACTTATCTCTCAAAAAAATAAATTAAAGGTCAGGCACAGTGGCTTACAGCTGTAATTCCAGCACCTTGGGAGGCTGAGGCAGGTGGATCACTTGAGACCAGGAGTTCAAGACTAGCCTGGGCAACGTAGTGAAACCCTGTCTCTACAATAAATAAATAAAATAATATGCAAAGGGAGGAATGATTGGTGCAAGGGGAAAAGACCAGGATCCTGGATCCGACACTGCGTAACAGTAGATAAGGTTAGTTAACAAGCCCGAGACTCAGTTTCCTCATGCAGAGTGGACAATAGTAACCTTGTGTACTGACATTATCTGTGCCTGTGTCTACCTTCCTCTTAACCTGGCACCCTCGAGGGTGGGCTGTGCCTGCTTCTGCTGTCCCCTAGCTTGGCCCACAGAAGGGAGCTGACCATGCATCCCCACAGGGCGGCTCTGAAGACTCCTAATGCTTATGAACTCCTTGGCCTCATCTCCACCTTGGTTCTCTCGAAAGACTTGTCCTAAAGGCCCTGTTTCCTGCTTCTACCACTCTCTTTCCCCCTCAACGTGCCTCTGTGGCCCATTTTTGCAGGATGGAGATAATAGAGATAGGAGAAGCATGAAAGGAGGGAAAAAGTCTGAGATGACCGTGTTAATGCTCCAGGTACAAATTTTTAGATAGTTGTTTCTGGCTGGGTGTAGTGGCTCATGCCTGTAATCCCAGCACTTTGGGAGGCCAAGGAGGGCAGATCACGAGGTCAAGGGACCAAGACCATTCTGGCCAACATGGGGTAACCCAGTCTCTACTAAAAATACAAAAATTAGCTGGGCTTGGGCTTGGAGGCGTGTGCCTGTAGTCCCAGCGACTCGGGAGGCTGAGGCAGGAGAATCGCTTGAAGCAGGAGGTAGAGGTTTCAGTGAGCCGAGATCACGCCGCTGCACTCCAGCCTAGAAAGAGCGAGGCTCCATCTCAAAAAAAAAAAAAAAAAAAAGGAAGTCGTTACTAAGTTGTTACTTCCTTAGAAGGTAGAACTTCTACAAATATGGAAATACAATGTCATTTTTTGGTTCAAATTCTACTGAAAGATCTTTTACTTTTCTTTACCATGGCTGCTGCTTCAAGAGAAAGTGTCGGGACACGAATCACGCAGGGTCAAATGTGTTCCCTAATGGAGAGGCCGCTGCACAGAAACCCCTCCTTCAACCTCACTCACATTGTCATGACTACCCTTTGCACTTTAGGAAAAACAAGCAGCAGGTGTTAGCACAGGCCTAAATAAGCTAACAGACTTTGCTTGTCGTGGCGAGCACCCAGCACTCTTTGAATTAGGTGGGTTTGGGTTTGTACCCAGGTCTCTGGGATGAGCTGCTTGGCTGGGCCTCAGCCTCCAGCAAAGCCCATCCAGCTGTGTCCTGGCAACCTCCTGCTGTTCCGGGGCTTGCCACAGAGAATTCAGTGTCTACAGCTTCTCCAGTTTGTCATTATTTAAGCTTAACTTCTTTGTACAGGGAGAAATATATCACACGGTAAGTCATCTGTAGATGCCACATCTTTTCTGTAAGGCTAAAATGTTTCCAGATGCTGACAATTTTTTAGATAGTGCCCTCAGATTGATAGAGCAAGGGGATGATCTTTCTTTGTAGAAAAACGATCTAAATCATTCATTGAAGGCGTTGCTATTTCCCACCTTTCACCTCTTTGGTAAGAAAGCTGAATTCTTTGCGTAGTGAAGGCAGTGAGGTAGGATGTGGACATCTTCTGTCTAGCACCCACCCAAAGGGACAGATCCTCTCCCCCAGGCCTTCTCACCTTATGGATGGGGGTCTTCCTCAGGCTCCACTGGCTCGCCATGCTCTTCCATTTGCCTCTCATCATTTTTCATAGAAAATAAAAGGATTGGCTGGGTGGGGTGGCTCATGCCTGTAATCCCAGCACTTTGGGAGGCCGAGATGGGCAGATCACTTGAGGTCAGGAGTTCAAGACCAGCCTGGCCAACATGGCAAAACCCTGTCTCTACTAAAAATACAAAATTAGCTGGGCGTGGTGGCGCATGCCTGTAATCCTAGCTACTCGGGAGGCTGAGGCAGGAGAATCACTTGAACCTGGGAGGCAGAGATCGCAGTAAGCCGAGATCACGCCACTGTACTCCAGCCTGGGTGATAGAGCAAGACTGAGTCTCAGAAAAAAAAAAAAAAGAGAGAGAGATTTACTTCTGTACATGTCTCTGAGCTTTTTTTTTCTTTTTTTTTGGCCAGGCATGCAGTGTACATTTCTGCTTGTAATAAGCAATGTTATTCTTATATGCACATCTCTGTCTTAAAGTCCCCTGATACCTCCAGCCTGGGAGAAGAGATGTTTAATTGCATGCTTTTTTCTTCAGATCACATTTGCACATGTTCCAGGAAGAATTTGCTGTACTTCCACTAGTGAGAAATAAAGAACTGGGAAATCGACAGTAACTGTTGCGGCAGAATCCTACAGGAAAATGCTTACCAGAACAAAACCTTTTCAATAATCATTTTTCTTTATGGAGAAAAAAACATTAGATAAGGACAACACTGTCTAAATATTTATTTGACGCTTTGAAAGGCATTTCCACTGTTTCAGGACTTGGTGAGGCATACCCACATTCCTTATCCTAGACTAAGCCACCTCCAAGAAACCAAGGCCAGCATCTGGACTCAGCCACTGGTCACTGAGTTTACCAGGGTAGAGGCTGTCCACAGGGAAAGAGTCCATGCTGGGGCCCTGGGTGTAGGCTATGTTTCCAGAGAATGTTGCAGCAACATCCCCACCCCAGCTACCCTTCTGCAGGGTGACTTGCCCCTCCTCCTCCAAGAGGTGGAATGGACTTCCTTCCCTCTGCATTGGGCTGGCCCAAGACAGACTTTGACCAAGAGCACACAGCAGGAGTCCCTGGTGTGGCTGCCAAGACTGGGCTGGGGATGACCAGCAGCTCTTAATCCTCCCTCTGCCTCCTTTGTCCACTCCTCCCTAGAACGAGCATGGCCCTGAGCACCACGCAGAGCCAAGGCTCCCTGAGAAAGAGACCACTCAGAATAAAAGAGAAGTCTGTCCAGCCTCCAGCTGCTTTAGCCATCCTGCCTGGGCCAGCCCCGGGGTCCCCACCCCCAGCCTATCTGCCAACTGACCCCACCTGGAGCAAAACTAACCTGGTTGAGCCCTGTCCAACTCTGGACCTACAAGATTTTGCACAAATAAAATGATGGTTGTCATCTTAAACTACTAAGTTCCTGGGCCATTTGTCATTCAATGGAAGAGCCAAGTGACAGGATGTAGTCAGAGGTCCCAGCAGATTGGCAGTGAATGGTGTCAGGGAAACCGGCATAGCAAAAAATGAAGCCTGGATGGCTGGCCACTACGCCACACTCGCACACCACTAGCTACCACAGCCCTGATTCCAGTGGGCTCCAGGGCAGTGCCATGGGCACCAGGAGAGACAGTGGGAGCATGCTTGACATAAGTGACTCCATCTTAGAAAAAGACTCCATCTTACATTTCAGAAGGCATCATACCAACAGGGACCAGATGTTCACCTAATTGATAAAGATGGCACCCAACCAGATCAGGACATAAACAGGCACACTCTTTCACCATCAGTCCTCACCAGAGGACGCTGTGGCCATAAAACATACAGCGGCTCAAAATGACCATCTTCAACAGACACTGTCTTGGTGTCTGTCATTGGTGATCAGCACCAGCATCTGCCACCAAAGGCTCGGCCCCCATCAAAGACTCTTCCTTGCAAGATGTTGACAACTGCCCGGACCAGACGAGGACACTGTCCACGTCACTCTTTTTGGACTGGTTTGTGGACCTCTCTTCCTATCCCCTTTATTCTTTTTTTTTTTTTTTTTTTTTTGAGATGGATTCTTTCTCTGTCACCCAGGCTCTGCAACCTCTGCCTCCCAGATTCAAGTGATTCTCATGCCTCAGCCTCCTGAGTAGCTGGGACTACAGACTTGCACCACCACGCCCGGCTAATTTTTGTATTTTTAATAGAGACAGGGTTTTGCCATGTTGGCCAGGCTGGTCTCAAACTCTGAACCTCGAGTGATCTGCCCACCTCAGCCTCCCACAGTGTTGGGATTACAGGCATGAGCCCCCGTGCCCAGCCTCCCTTTTACTCTTGATGTTAAATGTTACTTTGTTTGATGTGGAATGTTTAATCCGTAATATTTACATATTGAGTAAGTATACTCTAATGTATGGTTTGCAGTATTGACTGACCTGCGGAGGGGTCTGAGCCTGTGTGTCCGAGGCTCTGACTACTGAGTAAATGGGATGTACTAAGGAGAATTGCCTCTGGAAACTCCATGTAGTTCATGGCTTTTATGATTGAAATACCATCAGTAAAAGTCCAGCCTTGTGGAAAGACACCAACGTGCGTGGGCCCGGTTATGTCTGACCTTGTGCTGCTCATGACAGGTGGACAGGATCACATGCTGTGGGGCCTCAGCCACACAGGCTGGTTTCTAAAACAGGCAGTGATTTCGCACACTGTATCTCTGAGGTCGGAGCTGCCACTAGACACAAGTTCAATTTTTTTGTTTTTTAGACGGAGTTTCACTCTTGTTGCCCAGGCCGGAGTGCAATGGCACGATCTCGGCTCACCACAACTTTCACCTTCCGGGTTCAAGCAATCCTCCTGCCTCAGCCTCCCAAGTAGCTGGGATTATAGGCACATGCCACCATGCCCAGCTAATTTTGTATTTTTGGTGGAGATGGGGTTTTTCCATGTTGGTCAGGCTGGTCTCAAACTCCTGACCTCAGGTGATCCACCCACCTTGGCCTCCCAAAGTGCTAACATTACAGGCGTGAGCCACCACACCTGGCACGCAGATTCAATTTTACAGAGTTGGAGGAAAGGCATTTACAGATTCTGCACAGGGCCAGAATGTGTCTTAGCAACTAAATCATGGCTGTACGTGTTTGTAGATGGATCAAATGCCCCAAACAATTCAATATGTTAAATGTTGTCATCAGAACACTTGCACCAGAATCTTTCTGTTTCTGTACTTAGCTTTACAGTTCTTTGGATCTTTGTGTCTGGTTTGCCGTAGGCTAGGAGCCTCCCATAGGTTCCTGCAACAGCACGCAAGTGAAGGAATGAGACAGGTGTAAATAAACCCATAAATAGAATGAGGACAATGCTGATGATGACATCTGCAAAGGGAAGATGACAGACCACTTCTGCAACACTGAACCCAGAGTGAAGAACGTTGATGGAGGAAATAGCAGAGGAAACCACAACTCAGAGGAAGCCACAGCTAGATGAGCAGCTCCTGGTGGGATGGGATGAGGGAGGGTGTAGCCCTGGAAGAAACTGCTGTGCTCTGTAGAGTATGGGACAGGGCCAGGGCTCCACAGTTAGCAGCAGGAGAGTCCAGTGGCGCTGAAGATCAAACAGAGTTGAAGACTTGTGTGTAGAACAGTCAACACCCCCATCCCCAACCCACCCAATGTACAGAACTGCAAGGACATCCAGCCAAGTAATGACTCCAGGCAGTCACGTGCGCAGTATGGAAGGGCTTGAGCAGCTGGTGTGCACGCCCGGAGTAAAGGCCTCCCCACACTTAGCATGGCCAGTTCTCTGCCCACTCTCGCCAAAGGATGGTCTAAAGTCAGCAGTCCCTGTTTGTATTCCAGAGTTTCTGTCACCCTTTATAGTTCCTCATTCTTAAATATGAAAGCTCAACCAAGGCTTACTGCAGATTAGAGAAAACTTGTGGTATGAAAGAAACCAACGAGGATTCCAAGAAGGAAAGACAAAGACAGAAATGTAACTTCAAAGAACACAGAGACAATTCAGAGAACATAAAAATGTAAAACAGGTCAGGCACAGTGGCTCACACCTATAATCTCAGCACTTTGGGAGGCCGAGGTGGGCAGATCACGAGATCAGGAGATTGAGACCATCCTGGCCAACATGGTGAAACCCCGTCTCTACTAAAAATACAAAAATTAGCTGGGTGTGGTGGCGGGTGCCTGTAGTCCTAGCTACTCAGGAGGCTGAGGCAGGAGAATCGCTTGAACCCAGGAGGCAGAGGTTGCAGTGAGCTGAGACTGCAACACTGCACTCCAGGCTAGGGGAGAGAGTGAGATTCTGTCTCAAATTATAAAAAGAACATAAAACAAAGAACATGAAAGAACAGAACTTCTTTGATCAGTATCTCCAGAGAGATTTTAGAAAATACTCCATCCACAGAACAACATGATACAATGAAGAATGAGCCCTTGCTGGGTGCGGTGGCTCACACCTGTAATCCCAGCACTTTCGGAGGCAGAGATGGGTGGATCACGAGGTCAGGAGTTCAAGACCAGCATGGCCACATAGTACAACCCTGTCTCTACTAAAAATAAAAATATTAGCTGGTCATGGTGGTGGGTTCCTGTAGTCCCAGCTACTCGGGAGGCTGAGGCAGGAGAATTGATTGAACCCAGGAGGCGGAGGTAGCAGTGAGCCGAGATCATGCCATTGCACTCCAGCCTGGGCAACAAGAGAAAAACTCAGTCTCGAAAAATAAAAAAGAAATAAAAGAAAAGAAAAAATGAGCTCTGTGAGAAGAACCCCAATAAAAGCCTCTGGAAATTAAAATTACATTTCACAAAATGTAAAATAATAAATATGGATGGACAATAATGTTTGGGAAATCACAGAGAACACAGAGAAGGGGAAACAGAGAGTAGGCCAGAAACAATAGAGATATGGATTTGATTTGCAGTAGCTTTGAAAGTCTCTTATAGAAAAAAAAGAGAGAGAGAGATAGAGGATTAATACAGAGGTCCAACACCTACCTAGTGTGAGGTCTTTTAGGCTGACTGACTGCAACATGGACTACGCCATGGTCACCTCTGCAACCTGCATGTACATGCCAGATGAGTTCCTGGAACTAGAAAGTCTGAAGTAACTGGAAAACCACAAAAAGGAGAAGAATGATCAACCCCAGCAGTGTCTAATTAACTTTGAGACATTCTTCTATTGTTCCTTATTCCCACCTCAACTGATAAGGCAACTGGACTTTGTAACAGATGTTGGTCAGCCTCAGGATTCCAGACCCTATGACCCCCTCCCAGCTTGCAAAAAAACCTCCCTGAACTGTAACTTCTGTAACTTTCCACTGCCTACTCCAAACCTGTAAAACCAACTCCTATCCCACCGCCCTCCACTGACTCTCTTTTCGAACTCAGCCCACCTGCACCTGGGTGAATAAATAGCCATGTTACTCACACAAAGCCTGATTAGGGGGGGTCTCTTCATTCAGAGTGCACATTTAACACCTAACAGGAACTCCAGAAAGAAGGAAAGAAGAGAGAGAGAAGAAAAGAAACAGAACATAAAATGAAGGATAGAAAATTATAAAATAAATAGGTGGAGGGCAGTGGCTCAAGCCTGTAATCCCAGCACTTTGGGAGGCGTAGGTAGGCAGATTGGGAGTTCAGGACTAACCTGACCTGAGATTGAGAGTTTGAGACTAGCTTGACCAACATGGGAAAACTCCATCTCTACTAAAAATACAAAAATTAGCCGGGTCTGTAATCCCAGCTACTCAGGAGGCTGAGGCAGGAGAATCGCTTGAACCTGGAAGGCAGAAATAGCAGTGAGCCGAGATTGCTTCACAGTACCAGTCTGGATGATAAGAGCAAGACTCTGTCTTAAAACATATGTATATACACACACATGCTTATTATATATAATAAATAATTAACTTTTCTGAAGAAAATTAATGAAGAAAGACAAAATCTTCAGACTGAAAGAGACATGAACCAGGCAAGGTGGCTCACAACTGCAATCTCAGCTACTTAGGAGACCAAGAAGGGAGGATCACTGGAGGACTGGAGTTTGAGACCAGCTTGGGCAACATAGCAAGTCCCTTCTTTCAAACAAACAAACAAACAAACAAACAAACAAACAAACAAACAAGAATGGAAGCAGCATTGAGAGTATCAATTACTACAACCACTTTGAAGAACATCTTGATGATAATTCACAGAGCTGACTGTCTATACACCCAGTAATTGCCCTGTCAGGTTCATCCCCTGGGGGCAGAGCTTACGGACTGGGGACTCTTCAAGCGCTATGAAATGAATGCGAACCTGCTGGGTTTAGAGTCTCAGTCCTCAGGGTGTCTGAGCAGGGCCAGGAGCAGCTGGAATGGCCAAAGATCAGCACCTCCTGCGCCTCCATCCACTGATGCCCGTGTGCCACAGTGTGCAGTGCCAGTCCCACTGTGCACCATCACGCAACAAGACTGGAAGTGCCTGCCTAGAAAGATGCTACACTAAGCACACGAGATGTAGGCAATTTATTGCGGCGTTGTTTGTGGGAGCAAAATAAATGGGAATAGCCTAAATGTCTACCAGTGGAAAATGGATTAAACAATAACACGCCGAGGAGCTTCCAGGTCGGTGAACACATGGATGGATCTGCAGGGCGGCGCCCTGGAGAAAGTATGAAGCCCTTGACCTCCCCCAGACCTTGCCCTATATATCACTTCATCTGGCTGTTCCTGAGTTGTATCCTTTATAATAAACCCTCAATCGCTGGGTGCAGTGGCTCACGCCTGTAATCCCAGCACTTTGGGAGGCTGAGGTGGGCAGATCGTGAGATCAGGAGTTCAAGATCAGCCTGGCCAACATGGCGAAACCCCATCTCTACTAAAAATGCAAAAAAAATTAGCCGAGTGTGGTGGAGGGTGCCTGGAATCCCAGCTACTTGGGAAGCTGAGGCAAGGTGAATTGCTTGAACCTGGGAGGTGGAGGTTGCAGTGAGCCAAGATCGAGCCACTGCACCCCAGCGTGGGCGACAGTGCAAGACTCCATCAAAACACACACACACACACACACACACACACACACACACACACACACAATCTAAGTACCATTTTCCTGAATTCTGTGAGCCATTCTAGCAAATTCTCAACCCCAACAAGGGGGTCTTACGAATGCTGGATGTATAGCTTGTCTGTCAGAAATGCAGGCAATATCTGGATTTGAAATCGGCAGGGGAAGCTGAGGGTGGAGCAGTCTTGTGGGACACAGCCCTTAATCTGTGAGATCTGCTGCTATCTCAGGTAGATGATGTCAGAATTGAGTTAAATTGTAGGACACCCAGCTGGTGTCTGCCAACGAACTGAACTGAATTTGTTGTAGGAAAATAACCCACACGTTTGGTCATGGAAGTGTTCTAAAGTTGGGAGAATAAAGTAGATTTCTTCCTATACATTTGATGTTAGAGAAGGAATTTCTAGGGATTTGCTCGAGCAGCCTTGACTCGTGGAAACATGTGGTTTATAAAGAGGAAGGATGAAAGGATGAGCAGTCAGGAACCTTTGATCCCTGGATGGCTACGTGGTCACCCATGGTATGAAAACGCAGCTGGGCTGCATTCAGTGACTAAAGGTAAAAGTTAGCCATGGAATTTGGAGATGGTAATAGACCCAACTCTTAAGGAGTTGGCCCTTTGGGTACATAAGGAAATGCAGAATAATCAGAAGCATGCTAAACACCTAATTCTCAGGATACTGTTAGATGTAATAGCTAAAATGAAATTAAGAGAATGCTGGCTTGGACCTTGAGGCTAGACCAAACTCAGATATGGGTTAGTCCAAGCTTCAGCCACTAGCCTCAAAGCCACCCCCAAAAGAAAAAGTACTTTCAAGACCTCTGCTCACCAACAAGTTCGTCCACATGAGAGGATGGCAAAAATAAGAAAGGACTAAAGCCAGGGGTATGGTGTGAAGGAGCTGTTTCATTCTGTGAATCAGTTCACCAGTTTCCAAAAGTTGATTGTGAGAGTAATTCATTTAGGGGCAGTATTTTTGGTTTTGAATGCCACAGAGCGGAAGAGCAAGGTTAGGTTAATGCAGGACCTAGAGTTCACTATGGAACAATCACCAATGACTGTACATGATCCAGACACACAGAGGTAATTCCCTAGGGAACAGCCAGCCTGGTGGACTGAGCAAAGCCCCTGAAAGGTCTGTTTACCTGAGAAGGGTGTCCACCTGACTCCACCTTGGGGCTAAGAGGAGCCCTGCGGATGAAGCAGCTGAAATGCTTTGTATGCAAGCCACGTGGAACTGACTTCATGATGACTGGGATATTCACACACTGAATATACCTGTTACCCAGGTCATGATAAATGCTGTGGTTAAGGGGGCTACTTTTGCATGGGCATCTCATGTGACATTACTTCTGCAGAATCAGAGGACAATCCACAAATCCGTATCAGATCACCTGTCTCAGCTTCCCTGTATAGGTCTTACTGACACCAAGAACATTAAAGTGATTTAATGGCCCGGCAAGGTGGCTCACACCTGTAATCCCAGCACTTTCGGAGGCTGAGGCAGGAGGATCTTTTGAGCCCAGTAGTTCGAGACCAGCGTGCGCAACACAGAGAAACCCTGTCTCTAAACAAAAATACAAAAAATGAGCTGGGTGTGGTGGCATACCCTTGCAGTCCCAGCTACTTGGGGTGCTGAAGTGGGAAGATTGCTTGAGCCTGGGAGGCAGAGGTTGCAGTGAGCCAAGTTCATGCCACTGCACTCCAGCTTGCCTGACAGGGCAAAACTCTGTCTCAAAAAAAAAAAAAAAAAGAAAAAAGAAAAAGAAAGAAAGAAAGAAAACAGAGAGACAGAGGCAAGAGTCAAAGAACTTGCCCCAGCAGGTGGAAGACTTTGGATGAGAAATGGGATGAACGTGGCGCACACGGATGGTGCTGAACAAAGGTGTTGATGCAGCACTGTCAAAGGCTGGGTGATTGATTTTCAGGAGCTTTGACAAAATTAAAAAAAAAAAAAAAAAAGATTGGGTGAATGAATGGGACCTCCCGCTCACGCCCTACATTAAAGGGCCCTGTCTTCGGGGGCCAGGTGTGGTGGCTTACGCCTGTAATCCCAACACTTTGGGAAGCCCAGGCAGATGGATCACCTGATAGGGCATTTGATACCAGCCTGCCCAATAAGGAGAAACCCTGTCTCTACTAAAAGTATAAAATTAGCCTGGCATGGTGGCACAAGCCTGTAATCCCAGCTACTCGGGAGGCTGAGGTGGGAGAACTACTTGAACCAGGGAGGCGTAGGTTGCAGTGAGCTGAGATTGAGCCATTACACTCTAGCCTGGGCAGCAAGAGCGAAACTCCATCTTTAAAAAAAGGGCCCAGTTTTACTGTTTGTTCTGCTATAATAGTGTCTACAGAAAGAGTCAAACTCTGTAAAATATTTGAAGATAATTATCCTGAGGCAAATATGAGTGACCCATGACACAGCCCTTAAGAGACCCTGAGAGCAGGTGCCCAGGGTGGTCAAAGCACACCCTAGTTTTATACATTTAAGGGAGAAATGAGACATCAATCAAATACATGTAAGATATACGTTGGTTCAGTCCGGAAAGGCAGGACAAGCGATTGAAGGAGTTAAGTTACTATCTAAGGACCTGGAATCAATAGAAAAGAATGCCTGATAAAGGAATGATAAGGAGTTGTAGAGACCAAAGTTGTTATCATGTAGATAAAGCCTCCAGGTAGCAGGCTTCAGAGAGAATAGATTGTAAAGATTTCTTATTATACTTAAAAGCTGTGTTGATGTTAAATTCTGGTTAGCTTTTCCTGAATTTCGAAAGAGGGCAGGGTGAGGGTATAATGAGGCATGTTCAACCCTCCCTTCCTGTCATGACCTGAGACAACTTTGGAATTTGCTTGGCTGAGAGGGTCCATTCAGATGGTTGGCAGGAGGTGGGGAGGCTTAGAATTTTGTTCTGGGTTTACAACACAATATCACAGACTAGGTAATTTATAAAAAAACAAATTGGCTCATGTCTGTAATCCCAGCACTTTGGGAGGCCAAAGCAGGTGGATCACCTGAGGTCAGGAGTTCGAGACCAGTCTGGCCAACATGGTGGAACCCCATCTCTACCAAAAATACAAAAACTTAGCTGGGCATGATGTTGGGTGCCTGTAATCCCAAGTACTCAGGAGACTGAGGCAGGAGAATTGCTTGAACTTGGGAGGCAGAGGTTGCAGGGGCCGAGATTGCACCATTGCACTCCAACCCTGGGCAACAAGAGCGAAACTCTGTCTCAAAAAAAAAAAAAAAAAAAGAACAAAAGTGTATTTCATACAGTTCTGGAGGTTGAGAAGTCCAAGTTCAAGGGGCTGCATCTTGTGAGGGCCTTCTTGCTGCCTCATCCCAAGGCAGAAGGTGGAAGGGCAAGAGAGTACTTAGGAACAAGCAAGGGGAAGCAGGCTGGCCTCATTCTTTTATCAGGAGCCCATTCCCACAATAACAGCATTCATCCCCTCATAAAGGCAAAACCCTCATGACCCAATCATCTCTCATGGGTTCCACTTCCCAACACGGCTGCATTGAGGATTAAGTTTCCAACACATAAATTTGGGGGAATACGTTCACCACATAGCACTGTCAAATCAATAATTTTTACGAACTTCAAGACCGAAACCTACCTGATATCGTTTGGACTTGCGTCCCCGCCCAAATCCCACGTCAAATCGTAATCTCCGATGTGAGAGGAGGGGCCTGGTGGGAGGTGATTGGATTGTGGGGGCAGACATCTCCCTTGCTGTTCTGGTGACAGTGAGCTCTCACGAGATTTGGTTTTCTGAAAGTGTGTAGCACCTCCCCCATCATCCTCTTCCTCCTGCTCCAGTCATGTAGGACATGCCTGCTTCCTTTTCACCTTCTGCCATGATTGTAAGTTTCCTGAGGCCTCCATAGCCATGCTTACTGTACAGCCTGCAGAACCGTGAACCAATTAAACCTCTTTTCTTTATAAATTACCCAGTCTCAAGTAGTTCTTTTTAGCAATGTAAGAATGAACTAATACCCTATCCAGTCATTCATTGCACAAATATGAATGAATATGGACTGAAATACTTTGCTGGAGGGAGAGCACACCTGGTCCATGCCCCATGGAGCTTTGATGCAGGGCCATGCTTGTGATAGATGACTGAAATGTGAAGTCAGGAGAGCTGTAGGCACCCACCAGGAAAGTCTGGCCCTGCCTGGGCGAGAAAGAGCTGCCTTGATAAAGTCGTGGTTACGCTGAGGTCTAAAGGACTAATAGGGCTAACAAGGTGAAGAGAAGCAAAAGAACATTCCAGGTGTCCTGAAAGCACTTGCAGCTTTAAAAAAAAAAAAAACATTTCTGGTGAAGCTAGCTCTGGGATATGAAGCCACAAGAGAAGTTACTCAATAAAATGAGAACTTGGCGGGGAAGGTGGCTCACACTGGTAATCCCACTACTTTGGGAGGCAAAAGCAGGTGGATCACTTGAGGCCAGGAGTTTGAGACCAGCCAGGCCAACATGGCAAAACCCCATCTCTCCTAAAAATACAAAAATTAACCAGAAATCATTAATGGTGGCGGGCACCTATAATCCCAGCAACTCAGGAGGCCGAAGCAGGAGAATCACTTCAACCTGGGAGGCAGAGATTGCAGTGAGCCAAGATCACGCCACTGTACTTCAGCCTGGGCAACAGAGCAAGACCCTGTCTCAAAAGTTAAAGAAAAAAGAAACCTATGATTACAAATAGTTACATGGTCAGACTACTCAAGAATTGGTGATGTGATTTCCATGCCTTAGAAAATACTTATTCACAGGATCCTGGGCACAGCATGCAGATTGGGTTTCATCCCCACAGTGAGCAATCGACTTCCACACCCCTACTATTCCACACCTCTACTATTCCACACCCCTACTA
Organism: Alouatta palliata; assembly: GCA_004027835.1. Taxonomy (NCBI): domain Eukaryota; kingdom Metazoa; phylum Chordata; class Mammalia; order Primates; family Atelidae; genus Alouatta; species Alouatta palliata. The sequence continues at coordinate 104,634 of PVKV010006476.1, forward strand.
TTCCACACCCCTACTATTCCACACCCCTACTATTCCACACTCCTACTATTCCACACCCCTACTATTCCACACCCCTACTATTCCACAC
>PVKV010006477.1:0-10586 GCA_004027835.1 Alouatta palliata
GGCTGGAGTGCAATGGCGCGATCTCGGCTCACCGCAACCTCCGCCTCCTGGGTTCAAGCAATTCTCCTGCCTCAGCCTCCCGAGTAGCTGGGACTACAGGCACGTGCCACCATGCCCAGCTAATTTTTGTATTTTTAGTAGAGACGGGGTTTCACCATGTCGACCAGGGGTCTCGATCTCTTGACCTCGTGATCCGCCCGCCTCGGCCTCCCAAAGTGCTGGGATTACAGGCGTGAGCCACCGCGCCCGGCCCCGTGTATCTTTGTTGATGTAGATCGTGTCCCCAACCCTTGATCAAAACACAAACCAAACACACTTCTACAGCCCGGCAGTATACATATATATTATCATTAAGGGTTCTAAAGGTTCAAAACAGCAACAACAAAAAAAGCAAAAAGAACAAAAAGTCCACTGCCCTTTCTGTGGCTTAGTTTACACAGTCAATACTTCCTTTCTTCTTAATAGTCCAGTCAGAGTTGGGTTTCTTTCACATGCAAATAAAGAGGCACAACAAACTCAGTCCAGATGTAATATCATATAAAGGAATTCAAAGGACTAACTGTGGAAAATGTTTCTCACAATGGTGGTGTGCTCTTACACTGTGTAATTTTGAATGTCTTTTTTTTTTTTTGAGACGGAGTCTTGCTCTCTCCCCCAGGCTGGAGTGCAGTGACACGATCTCCACTCACTGCAACTTCAGACTCCCAGGTTCAAGCAATTCTCCAGCCTCAGCTTTTTGAGTAGCTGGGATTACAGGCTAATTTTTGAATTTTTAGTGGAGACGGGGTTTCACCATGTTGGCCACGCTGGTCTTGAACTCCTGACCTCAGGTGATCCACCCACCTTGACCTCCCAAAGTGCTGGAATTACAGGCGTGAGCCACCGTTCCCCGCCTTGAATGTCTTATAGATCACATAATAAATAATTACAGGTTAAATAATTTCTGAAGAGGAAGACAGGCTGGGCATGGTGGATCACACCTATAATCCCAGCACTTTGGGAGGCCAAGGCAGTCGGATCACTTGAGCCCAAAAGTTTGAGACCAGCCTTGCCAACATGATGAAGCTTGTGTCTACTACAAATACAAAAATTAACCAGGCATGGTAGTGCGAGCCTGTAGTCCCAGCTACTCAGGAGGTTGAGGCAGGAGAATCGCTTGAACCTGGGAGGCGGAGGTTGCAGTGAGCTGAGATCATGCCACTGTGCTCCAGCCTGGGCGACAGAGCAAGATTCCATCTCAAAAAAAAGAAAAAAAGAAAGGAAGACAGATGTTTCAGCGAATGCAATAAAGGAGAGTTGAACTCTGGCTCCTGATTTGATGTCAATGAATCGAATTTGATGATCTTACCTAAACCACGAAAAAAGAGAATTTGAGGGGAAGTGGCAGGGCTGAGAGAGAGGGGCAGTAGGGGCCATCTCACTACCTTCAGAGTGCATAGATTTCCCCCTTGCAGAGTGGGCACCATGCAAAGTGGCCAGGCCCTAGTCATCTTGCCAGTGCACCACAGAGAAAACTGCCTTCCAGGTAAGGGCACTTGAGCACAGAGCTGTGGGCTTGCCGCCCAGGATAGGAGTTGAGAGGGAGGTGGATGTGGAAGTGGCCAGCTGCAGCCTGTCTCCCAGGAAGCAGGCAGTATGGTGACCCCCAACACCTTCTAAAGCATCCCATGTGGCCCGTGAGAGAGTTGGACCCTGCCACATAGGGGATCTTAATCCAGTAAATGACCTGCAGAGAAGCACCAGAGATAAGTACAGCAGTGGCCACCAGGTAAGTAAAATGACCTTTGTCCCTCTCTCTCTCCTTCCTCCACACCCTAGCCTAAAGTGCACGCAGCGGGAGCCTGCCTTAGAGAGGGAGGGGAGAAGGGATATCTGTAAGGCGGGGTGTCCCTCCTCCTCCAGGCTGGTAGATAGGGTCCCAGTTTAATCCTTTAGGGAGGGAATAAAAAGGATAAGATTTAAACTGTGATTGAGGCTTTACAGCGGATTGACTTTTTGCGTTCTTAGCTTTCAAATACCGGCAGTTTGATTTTTAACAAAAGTAACTAAAAAGTAACAAAACCTTCCCAAGGGATCGTTAAAGAGCAAGACAGTGAGTTTTAAGAGAACAGTGAAAGCCATACGAGACAAACAAAACTGTTTCGTGTATCTGTCCTAGTGAATTATGATTGCTAAGGAGGGTGGTCACTCGGAGGTTCAGGCTGCATTGGCGGGTACAGAACTGGGCTAGTGGGGCAGAAGCTCTTTCTCATCAGCTGCCCCCCAGCTCCTGTGGAAATATCAAGTGAGAGGAACTCTGGTACACAGGTCTCCTCCCAATACCATCCAGACAGGTCCTGTGCAAATATTTCCAATCCATACAGTGACTCTGCAGGTAGTTATTTAATATAATCACCGGCATTTTACAGGGAGGAAACAGACTTTCTGGTGTTTGGGGCCCGGCCCCAGGTCACAGAGCTAGCTAAGGGGCTCTAAGAACACGAGCCCAGGTCACCTGTGCAGCGCTCACCCTGCCCCAGTATGCCACTTGCAGGAACTCTCACCAGAGCCCCTCAGACACCCCTGTGTCCCTGCGCCGGCCTCTCAGGTTGCTGTCCAAGGCACCCAGCATGCGAGGCGCTCCCATCTCTCCTTGTCTGAGGCGGCCCTTTGCCCACCTTCACTCATGGAGTTTTCAAGTCCTGCCTCTTGCATCATGTTCCTTCCCACGGTTCAGACTCACTGATCCTTCTGCTTTGAAATCTTCAAATCTCAAGACCCTGAATCCAGTGCATTTGATGTGATTGTGGAGGGCCAGAGGAAGCTCTTCTCCAGGAACCCCTGAAGTTAAAAAAACAGCCTCCAGCCGGGCCTGAGGGAGGAAGCCGGGTGGATCAGCTAGAAAGCATGTTGACCCCAAGGGTCAGACAGAGGAGGGGCTCTGTGAGCAGCGGGAAGTGAAAACAGGGAGTGCCTGGAAGAGATTGTTCATGCATTCAGCCAGGGCCAAGCTGCATGAGTAAGGAGAGTGGGTGTGCTGGCCCACGCTCTGTGTAGCTGCACCTGAATGCACTTGCAAGAGAGAACTGACTCCGCATTCACACCAGCATGGGCTGCAGAAGGTCTGAGGATGCTCCGGGCATTCATTCATTGGTGAACTCGGGTTCTGTCCTTGAAGGGTTTTGGGTGGCTCAGTCTCTCTCCAAGTAGGGGGGCTCATCTTGCAGGGTCTGTGTGCCCTGTTTTTAGAGAGTATTGGACTTCTCTGGAGGAGGAGGGCTCCAGGAGGACCCCAGCACGCATGCTTCCAGCACCCCAGGTGCATCCTCCCTCCTCTAGTGGGAAATTCGGGGAAAGTCAGCCACCTTCTGGAGTCCCATTATCTCTTAGGTCACATAGTGCTCCTCTTGACATTGGGTGTTGTCTTTGTGCTGTCAGATAGACAGCCTGGCCGTAATGCTCAATAACAGGATAAGGGAAGGTTCTAGGGTTTTGGGGAGGGGAGAGGAAAGTCAAGTGTGGGAAGTCAGGCGTCCCTCCAGGCTGAGCAGAACTGTAATTGACGCCAGATGAATGGGGCTTTGCCTCAAGGTATCAATATGGAGCTGGTGGGCAGAATATTTTTTAATAATGATTTTTTAAAGTTTAGCACTCCGTGATCAAGATCAATTAATTCTAACCGGAAGTTCTCAGGAGCGGACCATGGTTAAAATCGCTTATCTGTAAAGCCTGCTATCAATTACAAAGTTGATAAGAGATGCTTTCTAGATTGGCCTTGAGCTGATAGCAACAGTTCCACTGTTGCCTCTAGCAAAGTTTCTGAACTCTAGGTCTTTTACCCCTAAACAAAAAAACAAAACAAAACAAAAATCCAGCTTCCAGAAGGATGTGTAAGGCTTCGTTTTATCACTAGGAATCTCTGCCCTTTTTCTTCAGTATTTTCCTGTTTCTCCCAGGCTCTGTTTTGCATTTCAGTGCCTTGTCCCTTATGTTCTCTATTACCTCTCCCTCCTTTATATCCTGAATGATTTCCTCAAATCCACTCCCACTGGACTCACCTTCCCCACTGGGTGGCCCCACTGGTGGGCATCTCACGAACCACATAGGGAAAGGATCTCAATCTTCCTCCCCCACCCCACCATGGGGGGTTTTAGCATCCACGGCCCTGGGCTCCACAACACCAGTGACTGTCACCCCCTCAGCAGCCCACCCTGCACATTTTGGTCACCCTGACCTACTTGTCTCTGGAATTCCCCTCCGATGCTTTCTCCTGTCATCCCAGTGTCTCCCTCCCTTTTTTTCCAAGCTCTCTTCAGATCTCACCTCCATATGAAACTGGGAACTCCCAAACCCCAGTCTCACCAACACTCTCTGGCGCTCTTGTCTGCCTTCACTCCTGCTGCTAAAAGTGCAGCTTTGGGTGAATCCTGCAGCCTCACTCATCTCTGTCTACATGGGAGTTTCTGCTCACACCAGCCTGAAGGACACCTATCTACGAACTCACCTTTATCAGGGCCTGCAACGGTGTGGAACAGAGCTCACTGCCCATGGCCCTCCCAACACCCACCACTGTGCCCTCTCAGATGGTCTCTCCACTCTGATTTTACAAAGAAAACAGAAGGGAGCCCCTCAGCTTCTCCACCCTCTCATCCGAAAATCCCCCAACCTCAACCCAGGAAAACCTTCCTCACCCCATCTCCCACCCACCTTCCTCACTGGGCTCTCTCCTCCTTCAAGGCCTCACACACACATCAGCACTCACTGGAGGCCGCCCTCTTCCATAGTTACTGTCAGCCATTACTACGTTTTTCCCATACGCCTGTGCATGGAATCCATCACTCTGCCAAAGAATCGCTTTTGCCATAGTTTTAATACTTTTTATTGCATTGAATACAACATTACAGTTATTTGTCTATACATTTTTCCCTTCTACAGGATGACAAGCTCCGTTAGGACAGGAAATACATGTGCCTTATCTTTGAAGACAACGCAGTGTCTGGAATATAATAGATGTTTAGTAAACATTTGATGAAGTAAATACCTAAATAAGTAACTGGCTTCTCAGGTAGCTCTGTGATATCAATTATGTTCATCTATTTATGACAGCAATTAGCAACACTTCAAGAAATTTTAAAATCGAAACACCCTGCCTGCAGGCCAAACCAATTAAATCAGAATCTCAAGGGACCAGACGAAGCCTCAGTCTTTTTTTACAGCTTCCACTGATTGCAGTTTGCAATCTGCTTTGAGAATCACTGGCCTATAGAAGGTAGAAACTCAGTATCTAATTCAGTATGTTGTGGTACAGCAAGAGCCTGATTCTAATCTAGTAAGAGAGATAAGCAGACCAGAGACAGATTCATGAAATGATGAGCAATAATGAACTGGGCAGTGAGGCCAGTGGAAATGCTTGGAGGAAGTGGGGACTGCTCGCCACTCGCCAACAGGGTGTATGTGTTGTCAGCCCACAACAGTCTAGATCTAACTACATCATTGATAAGACTTTGGAGAAAAGAAAGAGGATCTTGGTGGGTCTGGAGGACAGGCCGTGCCAGGGTAAGGGGCCAAGGAGGAATGACCCAAGATTGTCATCTAGTGACTTTTCTGAAATGACTTTTCAGTGTCCATTCCTGAACTTCAAGTATTTTAGGTTAAGAATGGTCCCTAAGGCCCAGCACTTTGGGAGCCCGAGGCAGGCAGATCGCCTGAGGTCGGGAGTTCGAGACCAGCCTAACCAACATGGAGAAACCCCGTCTCTACTAAAAATACAAAATTAGTCAGGCATAGTGGTGCACGCCTAGAATCCCAGCTATTTGGGAGGCTGAGGCAGGAGAATCGCTTGAACTCAGAAGGTGGAGGTTGCAACGAGCCAGGATTGCAACATTGCACTCCAGTGTGGGTGGCGAGAGCAAAACTCCATCTCAAAAATAATAATAAATAAAAGAAAGAAAAAGAAAAAGAATGTTCCCTATGAAGCAGGTGTAGATCAGGGCTTTGCTCTCTGAGTATCATCGGTCAGCCCACCCCGGGAACTCGCTAGAAGTGCAGATCTTGGAACTCCATTTTAGCAAGATCCCCAGGAGGTCTGCATGCATATTCATTTGAGAGGTATTGCTCTGGACCAGTCTAAAGTAGAAGTGCCGAGATGGTCTGAGACCCGGCATTTCTGGATGATCTCCCGCAATGCAAATGCCACTGGTCCAAGGAGATTCCATATTTGGTATTTCTGTGTGCCAGCCAGTAGAATTAGCAATTACGTCTCTAGCTTGCCCTCTTCCCTGGCTATCTGTATGAATCCCTTTGTTTCCAGTGAAAGGAAAACAAGCTCATAGTAAATGAACTGCATTTGCTCACATAACTGAAGCAGTCAGAGGTACAGCTCACCCCTGGGTTTGATTCTGAGGTTCAGCACTGTCACCTGGGATCCAGGTTCTCTGTGACCTTGCTTTCCGTCTCACCATGATGGCTTTGTGTCCATTCTCCACTGGTAGTCTCCTGGCCCAATGCTCATGAAAATGGCTGTGTTGGTTATAGACGATCAGCCCCAACGTGTCCAAAGAGGGCTGCCTCCAGTCACTACTCCCCACTTTTTTTTTTTTTTTTGAGATAGGAGAGTCTCACTCTGTTGCCCAGGCTGGAGTGCAATGGTGCGATCTCAGCTCACTGCAACCTCCGCCTCCCAGGTTCAAGCGATTCTCCTGCCTCAGTCTCCTGAGTAGCTGGGATTACAGGCATGAGTCACCACGCCCTGCTAATTTTTATAGTTTTAGTAGAGATGGGGTTTCTCCATGTTGGTCAGGCTGGTCTCGAACTCCTGATGTCAGGTGATCCACCTGCCTGTGAGTCACGTCTCTCCTTTAACTCGATAACAGGGCGGGGTGGGGGGGTGGAATACGCAATGCCGACAAGCTTGAGACCTGCAAGGCTCACCCCAGTGACCTCCATCCAGATCTCCTGGCTGACAGTGCTGGAAGGGCAAGTTCCCCAAAGGAAAACCAAAGCTCTGCTGGTGAGACAGCCACAACTGCTACCATCACATCCCATCTGAGAGCACAGAAAGGGAGCTGTGTCCCCAATTCTTAAAGTGCAATACAGTGCTGGTCACCAGTTCTTAAACTGCAATACAGTGCTGGTCATGTGGGTATTACAGTATTTCATTTCAAAATTTGTTGAATAAGAATCCACGGAATAGAGCTACACCTTTGATCACAAGCATGCTTCCAGAAAAATCAATTTTAGAAATCCTCTACAAAAATCATGCACCCTACATCCACATCCCTGATTCCAGGGAAAAGCACTCAAACATTACAAAACTCTTTTGAAAACCATAGCTAATTTTTGGTCTGAAAGTAGCCAAGCTTATTCAAAGTCTTAAGTAAGTAGTATGAAATATAGCAAGATATACACTCTACATTTATCATGGAGAATGGCATTTATTAATCCATTTTACTAGCTCATTCCACAGGTACTAATCTACCCTAACTTATGAAAAGGCCTCCTCATAAACTAGTATTTCCAACTTCTCACATTTAAGGGGCAAAACACAAGCTCCTAAGAGGGTGTCACTCAACCTTTCTAGGAAGTGATGTCAGCCAGAGAAAGCAGGGAAGGAACCTTACACCCAAGAATGTTGTATTATTCATTTTTACTTGGGTCCCCACCTGGGCCATAAAGTTCTTGAGGATGAGAAAAGCAGCAGCTAAGATTCCGTCCTCCCATTCCTGACACTCCACACCCATAGTATGGTGGTCCATTTTATTCACTTCATTCTCAGATGCTCTGCTAAACGCCCTCCCATGAAACTGCTTACAGGAAAGCCTGGCCCTTTCCACCTGGGTGTCTCCTGGAATATGCCCTCTCCCGGTGCCTGCGTCCACAGGCCTCAGGTCCTCTGGTTTGGAGGTTTGGCCAGGAAATCAGGTGGGCAACAGGATTTTCTCCATGATTTGGTTCCTAGTCTCATCCTTCAGGGCCACAATCAGCAGTAGTTTTGCTCGACTTCCCAAGGTCAAAGCTCCTGGCCGGCAGGACTCCTAAAGCCAAGGTCATTGTGGGCTCCAGGGACTGCTTTGCCAACATGCCAGTCAGGCCTGATAAGTGGAGCTTTGAGGGCCTGGAGCCCAGGATGCTTCCGGTCTGGAGATGGATTCACGTGTATAGACCATTTATGATCTTTCTTCAGGCCCCCTTTAAGTATGTTAGCTGCTTCCTGCGGGGCCTTCACATACACAGACACACACACACACACACATACACACACACACAATTTTGCAGAATACAAAATCTACATACACATGTAATTTCTAAGAAAAACTTTATTTTTCATATTTACAAGATGTCAATAACCAAGAACATTAGAAATAATGACTTAAATGCAGAAGATATTGAATAATTGCTAGTAAAATGTTTAAAACTAGTTGGACGAAGGTAACTTTTGGAGGAACAAAAGCGGTTTCTGCCATTGCCCATTAATTTTCCACCTTTAAAATAAACTTTAATGCAAAAAATAATATGCACAAGTAGAAAATGGAAATAGATTGATTTTGCATATGCTTAAGCGGAGCCCATTCTCATCGCCTCCTTTGAGACGTTAACAATATTAAAACACTGTCCTTACCGGAAAGTTCCTTCTGAGAAAAGACAGGAATATTTCCTGTATTCTGACAGTCTTTGCGATACATGGTAAACTGGTAACGCAACTCAGAGGCGTTAAAGTCGGCACCCGCGCCTGGGCTGTTAGCAGGAGACTCGGCGGGCTGCCTGGGGTCCCCGCCGTTCCGCAGGTGGAGTATCCGGAGGGGCGACCGCTGCCCTGGCGCGCCGGGTGCTGTTGCGGTGGCTGCATCTGGAAGCCGCGCTCGCCGCCCGCCTCGGACGAGACCATTGCCCACAGTTCACGCGCACTGCGCCGGGGGCGCCAGTAGGCCCGGCAATGCGGGGACCGAGGGCTTGCAGTGGAGATCTGCGCTTAGCTTCAGGTGCCCGGCAGCTCAGGGCAAAGGAGGCGGGATCCAGCTCCACGGGGTCAAGCGGGGACGTAGGGCGTGGGTGGCAGTGGCGGTGGAGCCGGAGCGCGCCCAGAGCCACGTGCGGGGCAGCGACGGGCACGCGGGGAAAGGCAAGCCCAGGCCTCCCAGGGATTGGGGGCCGGTTCTGGTCTCTGGCCTGGTCCCCAAGAACCCTGCGCTGAGCCGCCTCCCCGAGGTAGGCAGCTCCTCCTCCCGTGCCCACCTCGCTGGGGACCTAGTCGCTTCCCAAACTCACAAAGCGTAGACATCTCCCAAGAGGACAGGAAGCTGGCAGAGTGGCGCCCCACACACTTCATCACCCAGACGAACACAGTGTGAGAGGGGAGGTCCACATTAACCATCGTGCCAGAGCAGGGAGCCCGTCAGCCTACGAGTATCCGGGCAGATCTCACCTCCGGGACAGAATCAGCTTCTCAGGTCTCAGCCTTACGACAGGAGGGTCCTAGAAATGCCAATAAGCCATCCACCCAGGCCAGCACCTGCCCCGGTAAGTAGGCAACGGAGGGACAATTCTCCAGGAGGAAGTAACCCGAACAGAGTTTTCTATGCACCTGTCTCTGCCAGCACCCCTGAGGCACAGAAAGCACCGATCTTGTAAAAATATTGCACTTATGATGTGCACAATTTTTGCCCCTTATGGAGTGAAACGTGCTTCCCAGTGAGTACTCTACGTTTATGTACAGGTACTATCTGTTCTGTGAATAAACTCAGTTTGTGCATGTGTGAGAGGCCTCAGGGCTCAGACTGTACATGATGTAAATAAAGGATTAAGTCAGAAACTGACAATGGACTGGAGACGGGACAAGTAGGGCTGACCCCACGGAAGAGTGGAGAAGGCCATCAACAGGTAAATCAAAGCCCATCTTCTAGCAATGCAAGACTACCAAATGTATACTGCTAACTGAAAAAGCAAGTTTCAGAATAATAGGAAAATGCGACCCCATGGAGGTTGGGGAAGAAATTCCTTTGTATGACTGCAGATAGAAAATGTGTGCAAGGGAACACAGGACACAGTAAGCAATTATGATGTCTAAAGTTGGGACTGGGGCAGGGAAACTTTTCTATTCAAATGCTGTTTACATTTTATGAAACAAGTAAATTTTAAATAAAGCTATGATGCAGAAGATAAAGGGTTTTACAGTTGTTTGATTAAAATAAACTCTGGCCATTTTATTCCTTCTCTTAAAAGCAAAATACAGCCCCGGCACCGTGGCTAACACCTGTAATCCAACACTTTGGGAGGCCAAGGCGGATGGATCACTTCAGGTCAGAAGTTTGAAACCAGACTGATCAATATAGCCAAACCCCGTCTCTACTAAATAAATAAATCTCTCTAAATAAAACAATTGGGAGGGGATGGCGCGAGCCTGTAATCCCACCTACTGGGGAGGCTAGGCAGGAGAATCACTTGAACTCGGGAGACAGAGGTTGCAATAAGCCGACATAGGCTCCGTACTCTAGCCTGGGCGACAGAGCTAATCTCCGTCTCAAACAATAAACAAACAAACAACTCTGGCCACGTTATTCTTTCTTTTTTTTTTTTCTTTCTTTTTTTTTTTTTGAGACGGAGTTTCACTC